>SJYX01015843.1:228100-247232 GCA_006410675.1 Oreotragus oreotragus
CCAATCCCTCCCAGCATCAGAATCTTTTCCAATGAGTCAACTCTTCACATGAGGTGGCCAAAGTACTGGAGTTTCAGCTTTGGCATCATTTCTTCCAAAGAACACCCAGGGCCGATCTACAGAATGGACTGATTGGATCTCCTTGCAGTCCAAGGGACTCTCAAGAGTCTTCTCCAACACCACAGTTCAAAAGCATCAATTATTCGGCACTCAGCTTTCTTCACAGTCCAACACTCACCTTCAGAAAAATAAACAACCCAACTAAAAAATGGGCCAAAGAACTAAACAGACATTTCCTCAAAGAAGACATACAGATGGCTAACAAACACATGAATACATGCTAAACATCACTCATTAACAGAGAAATGCAAATCAAAACCACAATGAGGTACCATCTCACAGTGATCAGAATGGCTGCTATCCAAAGTCTACAAACAATAAAGTAGGAGACAGGAAGAATAAAAGAAAAGAAGGCCCCAGCAAGGCCACAAAAGAAATTTATAATTATTGATAAACTGGGTGCTATAAGGCATGAGACTCTTGGAACAACTCCAGAGGGAACAGTTCATAATCTTGAAAACAAGATATGATCCTAGGGTCGAAAAACCAACCCCAGACTGTTTCTCAGCTGGTATCTCAGAGTCACATGCTTTATTTATTGGGTGAAAAATCTAGAGATAAGAATATTAGTCTTAGTTACTGATTTGTTATTGATTACTGTTTCCTAATTACTCAATGGTTAATGATCATTTTGTTCTTTGACCTTGAAGGCCACGTGAGTTATAGTTTAACTCCCTGCTTATTCTTTCATTCACAGCTGAAAGTATAATAAAGCTGCCTTGGATTCAGTTTTGGCACCCTCACCTTGGAGCAGTGTTGGTCCCCTGATCCTCGCTTTTCTCTGAATTCTTGTGTCTCTTTTGTCATTCTCTCACTGTATCGCGCTTTCAGAAACCCTGCATGTTGAGCTGGTCTCGATAAATAAATGCTGGAGAGGATGTGGAGAAAAGGGAACCCTCTTACACCGTTTTTGAGAATGCAAACTAGTACAGCCACTATGCAGAACAGTGTGGAGATTCCTTTAAAAGCTGGAAATAGTACTGTCATATGACCCAACAATCCCACTGCTATGCATACACACCAAGGAAATCAGAATTGAAAGATACACATGTACCCCAAATGTTCATCACAGCACTGTTTATAATAACCAGGAAAAGGAAGCAACCTAGATGTCCATTGGCAGATGAATGGATAAGAAAGCTGTGGTACATATACACAACAGAATATTACTCAGCCATTAAAAAAAAAAAAAAACATTTGAATCAGTTCTAATGAGGTGGATAAAACTGGAACCTATTTTACAGAGTGAAGTAAGCCAGAAAGAAAAACACCAATACAGTATACTAACGCATAAGCAGATGAACGGATAAGAAAGCTGTGGTACATATACACAACAGAATATTACTCAGCCATTAAAAAAAAAAAAAAACATTTGAATCAGTTCTAATGAGGTGGATAAAACTGGAACCTATTTTACAGAGTGAAGTAAGCCAGAAAGAAAAACACCAATACAGTATACTAACGCATATATATGGAATTTAGAAATATGGTAATGATGACCCTATATGTCAAACAGCAAAAGAGACACAGATGTATAGAACAGTCTTTTGGACTCTGTGGGAGAAGGCTAGGGTGGTATGATGTGAGAGAATAGCATTGAAACATGTATAATATCATAAGTGAAACAGATTGCCAGTCCAGGTTCGATGCATAAGACAGGATGCTCAGGGCTGGTGCACTGGAATGACCCTGAGGGATGGGTTGGGGATGGTGATGGGAGTGGGGTTCAGGATGGGGAACACATGTACACCCATGGCTGATTCATGTCAATGTATTGGAAAAACCACTACAACATTGTAAAGTAATTAGCCTCCAATTAAAATAAATAAATTTTTAAAATTGCTTTAATTGCTTATGATATGCCTGGAATTGGGAAATGAAAACAATTAAGGAATAAATTTCAAAGATGAATCTGTCTTCTGAAGCTAAAACTCTAGCATTAGATTAATGAATAAGTTAAAACCAAAATATTATAGATGGTTGTAAGTTTCAAGAAAGAAACAGGGATCTCTGCAAAATAACAGCAGATGGCATTAGTGATGATATGGCATCCTTTTAGTCACTGTGTGGTTTGCTCAGAAATAGTGTTTTCTGGGTATGATTTTGTTTTTGAAAATACTACTACATTATATCTAAAGATTACAGAAGCTGGGTTAATGTTGAAAATACTAGTTTTAAAAAAAATTGTTAGACTGTAGTGAAACTAAAAGTGGTATCAATAAAAATAATTAAAAGTGTAAAGAAAAGTGACATATTTAGCGTGTTGGGTGTGACTCTTTTGAATATAATATCCATTTTGAGAAGCAAATAGCAGAGCATAGATCAAGTGAAAAGTACTGTGCTTACACAGAAGGCCATAATCATCAAGAGTGGTCTGCTGTTCCCTCACCCCCCCATCTGCTCTGTTTTACCAGAATTTTAAACAACATCCAACAGTCCTATACATGTTTCTTATTTACCAGGTATTTTGCTCATTTATTCCCATAAACCATAAGTTTACAAGATCAGGGTTTTCCCACCTGGTAAATTTCAAAGCACCATGAATAGTACCTTATACATCAAAGTGTTCAATAAATATTCGTTAAATCTGGAAACATTAAGTAAATGAGTGCACAGATGAACTAATAAGGAATCTAATAATTAGAAAATGAATACTGTTGGATGAGTTCCAAATATAACTCACACTATAGAAGCAAATGATATTAAGAGGTAGCAAAAATACACAGAAGAACTGTACAAAAAAGAGCTTCATGACCCAGATCACAATGGTGTGATCACTCACCTAGTGCTAGACATCCTGGAATGTGAAGTTAAGTGGGCCTTAGAAGCATCACTATGGACAAACCTAGTGGAGGTGATGGAATTCCAGTTGAGCAATTTCAAACCCTGAAAGATGATGCTGTGAAAGTCCTGCACTCAATATGCCAGCAAATTTGACAAACTCAGCAGTGGCCACAGGACTGGAAAAGGTCAGTTTTCATTCCAATTCCAAAGAAAGGCAATGCCAAAGAATGCTCAAACTACCACACAATTGCACACATCTCAAACGCTAGTAAAGTAATGCTCAAAATTCTCCAAGCCAGGCTTCTGTAATATGTGAACCATGAACTTCCAGATATTCAAGCTGGATTTAGAAAAGGCAGAGGAACCAGAGATCAAATTGCCAACATCGGTTGGATCGGAAAACATTTCTACTTTATTGACTATGCCAAAGCCTTTGACTGTGTGGATCACAATAAACTGTGGACAATTCTGAAAGAGACAGGAATACCAGACCACCTAACCTGCCTCTTGAGAAATCTGTATGCAGGTCAGGAAGCAACAGTTCGAATTGGACATGGAACAACAGTCTGATTCCAAATAGCAAAAGGAGTATGCCAAAGCTGTATATTTTCACCCTGCTTATTTAGCTTATATTCAAAGTACATCATGAGAAACGCTGAGCTGGAAGAAGCACAAGCTGGAATCAAGATTGCCGGGAGAAATATCAAAACCTCAGACAAGCAGATGACACCACCCTATGGCAGAAAGTGAAGAGGAGCTAAAAAGCCTTTTGATGAAAGTGAAAGAGGAGAGTGAGAAAGTTGGCTAAAAGCTCAGCATTCACAAAACTAAGATCATGGCATCTTGTCCATCACTTCATGGGAACTGGATGGGGAAACAGTGGAAACAGTGTCAGATTTTATTTTGGGGGCTCCAAAATCACTGCAAATGGTGATTGCAGCCATGAAATTAAAAGACACTTACTCCTTGGAAGGAAGGTTATGACCAACCTAGATAGCATATTCAAAAGCAGAGACATTACTTTACCAACAAAGGTCCGTCTAGTCAAGGCTATGGTTTTTCCAGTGGTCATGTATGGATGTGAGAATTGGACTGTGCAGAAAGCTGGGCTCCGAAGAATTGATGCTTTTGAATTGTGGTGTTGGAGAAGACTCTTGAGAGTCCCTTGGACTGCAAGGAGATCCAACCAGTCCATGCTAAAGAAGATCAGTCCTGGGTGTTCTTTGGAAGGACTGATGCTGAAGCTGAAACTCCAGTACTTTGGCCACCTCATGAGAAGAGTTGACTCATTGGAAAAGACTCTGATGCTGGGAGGGATTGGGAGCAGGAGGAGAAGGGGATGACAGAGGATTAGATGGCTGGATGGCATCACCGACTCAATGGAGATGAGTTTGAGTGAACCCTGGGAGTTGGTGATTGACAGGAAGTCTTGGCATGTTGGGATTCATGGGATCGCAAAGAGTCGAACATGACTGAGTGACTGAACTGAACTGAACTGATTGTGCTTTTTAAAGTACTCTGAAGTAGACCCATTTAACCTTGCCTATTTTCCCTTTCTCCCATAGAAACCTAGTATAATTTCTACATATAAGTAATTTTGATTACTTATTTTTGTTGAAATAAACTTGAATTACAATGTGTCAATTACTGCTGTACAGGAAAGTGACTCAGTTATATATATACATTATTTTTCATATTATTTTCCATTATGGTTTATCAGATGATATTGAATATAGCTCCTTGTGCTACAGTAGGGCTTTGCTCTTTATCCATTTTATATATTGGTGTACCAGTTTGCATCAGCAAATCCCAAACTCACAATCCAACTCTCTTGCACTCCACACCTTGGCAATCATCAGTCTATTCTCTATGCTCCTGATTCTGTTTCTGTTTCCTAGAGGGGTTCATTATGTCATGTTTTTGATTCCACACATAAGTGATTTGGTGTTTTGTTGTTCAGTCGCTTAGTCATGTCTGACTCTGCAACCCCGTGGACTGCAGCCTTCTCTGTCCTTCACTATCTACCAGAGTTTGCTCAGACTCATGTCCATTGAGCCGATGATGCATACAACCATCTCATGTTCTGTTGCCCCCTTTTCCTCCTGCCCTCAATCTTTCCCAGCATCAGGGTCCTTTCCAATGAGTTGACTCTTCACATCATGTGGCCAAAGTATTGGAGCTTCAGCATCAGTCCTTCCAGTGAATATTCAGGGCTGACTTCCTTTAGGATTGACTCATTTAATCTCCTCACTGTCTAAGGGACTCAAAGTCTTTTCCACTATCACATCAGTTCTTCGGTCCTCAGCCTTCTTTGTGGTTCAGCTCTCACATCTGTACATGACTACTGGAAAAACCATGGCTTTGACTATACAAACTTTTTCAGCAAAGTAATGTCTCTGCTTTTTAATATGCTCATATAGTATTTGTCTTTGTCTTTCTGATTTACTTCATTGAGTATGATAATCTGTAGTTGCATCTCTATTGCTACAGTTTTTTTGTTTGTTTGTTTGTTTCATTTTTATGGTGGAGAAGGCAACAGCAACCCACTCCAATACCCTTGCCTGGAAAATCCCATTGATGGAGGAGCCTGGTAGGCTGCAGTCCATGGGGTCACTAAGAGTCGGACATGACTGAGCGACTTCACTTTCACTCTTCTCACATTCATGCATTGGAGAAGGAAATGGCCACCCACTCCAGTGTTCTTGCCTGGAGAATCCCAGGGACAGGAGAGCCTGGTGGGCTGCCGTCTATGGGGTCACACAGAGTTGGACACGACTGAAGCGACTTAGCAACAGCAGCAGCAGCATTTCTAATATTGATTACTTATTTCTCTTATTAAAATATAAGAAGATGATGTGAAAAACACTGAGGTAGTAATTTATATGAGCAAATATAGGGATTTTTGTAATATTCTAATGTGATAGTCAACATACTCATTCATCAGTTCAATAGATGTGTTTTAAGCATCTGCTATGTGTCAGGAGTATAGTTTTGAAAAAGAAGACAATATTATTGACCTCATAGGAGCAATGTAAACAAGTAAACAAACTGAGTTATTTCAGAGAGTGATAAATGTAATGAAACTTAAAATGGAGGAGAGGTGAGGATCTTGCTTTCAGTCAATATATTTAGGGAGAGTCTACATCAGAGGTAACTTTTGGATTGAGACCAAACTGGAGAGACTGCACACTCAATAGGAAGATAGGAGAACAGAGTTTCCTAGCAGAGAGGGCAAGTATGAGAGATTAGAGTGAGGCAACATGAGCACAGTTACAGAAAGGAATGAAGGCCAAGACCGCTGGAGGCCACTGAAGAAAGAATACAATGTGTGTGGAAGTCAAAAAGGTCTCAGGGATCTCAATCATGTTGGGCCTTGTTGACCACAGAGAGTGTTCAACCTTAGTTCACTTGTATTTTGCTGGAAGGTTTCATCTTGCAAATAACACAATTTGATCTATTTGTGTTAAAAAATACTGTTAGCTGTGTACAGAAGAAAACCCTGCACTAGTGGGGAAAAATATCTCCCTCATGTGTAATTTTCTTTTTCCTATGAAATCTCTCAGTGAAAAAGATACTATGTTGAACTACTATTACAATTCTACATGTCTTGCCTTCCATGCTTTAAAAATCACAGCTTTGTAATTTTATTCATGTGTACCACAATTACAAAAATTTTTTACTGGTCATTATTGTTTGTCAAAAAGTCCACACTTCTTTAAAACTAACCTCAGTTCTGCAGAATGTGGGCAGGAGGTTTTAATGACTGTTATTCCAGTCCACGGATATTACTTTTGATAGAAATATCCTAAATTTTGGTTTACTTCAGTCCTTTTCAGTACAATTATACATTAACTTTGGTGGATAGCAATGGGTAAAACTCGTCAATATTTCACTTGTCATTCCTCCTAAAAAACTAAAATCTGATGGGCTAAAATAAATTTAAAATCTAAACCACAGTGTTATACTAAATTCAGTTTTGGCAGTTAGCAGATATTTTTTATCCTACAACAACAGATGTGACTAAAAAAATTGATCTTGTTTACATCCCTACCCTTGTATGGACAGAAATCAATATTAATAATATCATTTACCATTGCATATTCTGGCCAGGAAATTTTAACCATTCATAAAGTCAGGTTGAGCTTGTTCTCCATTTCAGTGTCACAGCCTACTTCTGATGGAAAGCATTTTTATCTGCAATTGGCTAAGTCATTTATCTTAGTGAGACATCACAGGCAGTAGATAGCATCAGCCAGTAGATATAGGGAAACTGCCATCATTAATTATACTGAGGGCTAGAACTGGGGTCACTGTGCTTCCAGTGACAGACTCTCAAAGAAGGTAATACAACTTGTGATTCAAACACAATTAAGTGTAATAAATTAATGTCCATTTAGTCACCTCTTTAAGTTGTAGGATTAACTCTAAGTCTTCATGATAATAACAGGTGTCCAGCTAAATTTGGGAGTGTTTAATCTGGATTTAATATTGTCTTTGCAGTTGAGCTTCCTGAAGAGATTCATGACAATCATCCATGTGTTATGGGTAACTTTAGCTAGTATTTGCACACAAAAAAATAAAGTGAAGAGTGAATACTCCACTTAGTTTTTCTCCCACATTTTGATTATTTACATGACAACAATTTTCAAGAATAATTTGCAGAGAAACAACAAGTTTTGATTCTATGGAAAGTTTTCTATAAATATTATTTAGCATACAGTTATATAAAAACACTATTATTTTGACAAATAAGACATACTTTCAGAACATAAAATGGAGTATACAGGATTATGTGAAAAATGTGTGGCATGTTGGTCCCTGGTATAAGATATTCAAATCTAGCAGATTCTAAGAGCTATTCAGTTCAGTTCAGTTCAGTTCATTCGCTCAGTCATGTCCAACTCTTTGCGACCCCATGAATCGCAGCGCACCAGGCCTCCCTGTCCATCACCAACTCCCGGAGTTCACTCAAACTCACATCCATCGAGTCAGTGATGCCATCCAGGCATCTCACCCTCTGTTGTCCCCTTATCCTGCCCTCAGTCCCTCCCAGCATCAGAGTCTTTTCCAATGAGTCAACTCTTTGCATGAAGTGGCCAAAGTACCGGAGTTTCAGCTTTAGCATCATTCCTTCCAAAGAACAACCAAGTTTGATCTCCTTTAATCAATATTAATTTAGTTATTTATACATTTAGCTAGACCTTTATGTTTTCTGTCTCAAAATTTGCAGTTTTAAATATAGTTCTCCTTGTGCTCATCCATATTTATTATAGTTTGTTTCTCCCCAGCCTCTGCTTCTTACATTTGATGACTTGTATGGCAAAGAGATCTGACCAAGTCCATTCTAAAGGAGATCAGTCCTGGGTGTTCTTTGGAAGGACTGATGCTGAAGCCGAAACTCCAATACTTTGGCCACTTCATGTGAAGAGTTGACTCATTGGAAGACTCTGATGCTGGGAGGGATTGGGGGCAGGAGGAGAAGGGAACAACAGAAGAAGAGATGGCTGGATGGCATCACCGACTTGTTGGACATGAATTTGGGTGAACTCTGGGAGTTGGTGATGGACAGGGAGGCCTAGCGTGCTGCGATTCATAGGGTCACAAAGAGTCAGACACGACTGAGTGACTGAATTGAACTGAACTGAACTGATAGCACTTTGTCATGCTGTTCCTTCTACTTATACTCATTCATCTCCTTTAACATTTTGAGTATATTTAACATTGAAATTTAATTTTGACCTAACTGTGTCATTTTTTTTCTTTTCTAAAATCACTCCAGTATGTCTACTAAAGCTTAGCAGAACTTTTATAAACTGTTTTATCCATTTTTAACTTTCCTAAATTAAAAAATAAACATTTGCAGTAAAATTCACAACTCATTCAGAGAATTCCCTGATTACATAAATCAGTGATCAAACAAACACATACCTGTTGCAAGTACTATTTTTGTTTTTTTGGCTTTTTAACTGATTAAATTAAAAATATGTTGCAATATGTAAGGTTGATTTTGGTAGAAATTCTAAGTTTACATTCAAAGATAAAATTTATAAATCTCTCAGAGATGAGTATGGTTCTTATAAACACCCATTATTTACCTATCACCTATCAGTATTCACATTTATAAGTTAGTGTGTGTGTGTGTGTGTGTGTGTGTATTTTAAGTGGTCAGTGGATTGGGGGAATTTGTTTGTTTGGCATGATCATGAGAAAGCCTTGTGTGAGTGCTTATCCATTTAGTCTTGTCTTGTAATGACCCCATGAATTGGACCCCATCAGGCTCCACTGTCCATGGGATTTTTCAGGCAAGAAGACTGGAGTGGGTTACCATTTCCTTCTCCAGGAAATTTTCCCAACCAAGTGAGCAAACCCACGGCTCCTGTGTCTCCTGAATTGTAGGTGGATTCTTCAACCACTGAGCCACCAGGGAACCCATGTTTCATCAAACACTGAGAGAAAAATGATAAGTTATATGTCCCTTTTGTTTCTGTCTTTCCTTCATGTTACTATTGACTTACAAATATAGACTAGAATTGGAGTGATAGAATAGCATTTTATTATCTCTGGCTCATTTCATATTATTAAAAGCAAAACAGCACACGGCCTTTGCTTCAAAGGAGACAGTAAAAATTTACTCACATTCGATAGGTGAACTCTTTCCAGATACAACCCTTCTTCATCCAGACCGATGTTTCTTATCTTCTACATCTATTAAGGGATGGATGGAATATAGGAGGAATAATCCCTGAGCATATTATTATGAGCACATTGTTCGCAGGGCATGACTTGTCCAGTGAGCCTCCTGTAGGAGTATTCTTACAGGAATATTATCTCATGGAATCCTTGCAGCTGTCTTGTGAGGAAGGGAGACATGATATATTACTACAGATGGGAGGAACCTGAGACTAACAGAGGCTGCCTCTCACAATACTACATACTAGAAAGCAACAGTTTCTCACTAAGGATTCTGTGCGTTCTGACTTTAAAATCCACATTCTCTCCATATCACAAGCCTCTGAAGAAGATCTCAGCACAGCTGGCAACATCCGCAAAGCACAATGAACTACTGGGTTGTTATTCAGCCTCTAAGAACTTTTTGGCCAGATTACACAGCACCAGTTCTTGCTTTAAAATAAAAAAAGACCACAATGAGATACCACTTCACACCAGTCAGAACGGCTGCGATCCAAAAGTCTGCAAGCAATAAATGCTGGAGAGGGTGTGGAGAAAAGGGAACCCTCTTACACTGTTGGTGGGAATGCAAACTAGTACAGCCACTATGGAGAACAGTGTGGAGATTCCTTAAGAAATTGCAAATAGAACTGCCTTATGACCCAGCAATCCCATTGCTGGGCATACACACCGAGGAAACCAGAATAGAAAGAGACACATGTACCCCAATGTTCATTGCAGCACTGTTTATAATAGCCAGGACATGGAAACAACCTAGATGTCCATCAGCGGATGAATGGATAAGAAAGCTGTGGTATATATACACAATGGAGTATTACTCAGCCATTAAAAAGAATACATTTGAATCAGTTCTAATAAGATGGATGAAACTGGAACCAATTATACAGAGTGAAGTAAGCCAGAAAGAAAAACACCAATACAGTATACTAACACATATATATGGAATTTAGAAAGATGGTAATGAGGACCCTGTATGCAAGACAGCAAAAGAGATACAGATGTGTAGAGCGGACTTATGGACTCTGAGGGAGAAGGAGAGGGAGAGGGAGAGGGAGGGATGATTTGGGAGAATAGCATTGAAATATGTATACTATCATGTAAGAAATGAATTGCCAGTCTATGTTCAATGCAGGATGCAGGATGCTTGGGGCTGGTGTATGGGGATGATCTGGAGGGAAGATGTGGGGTGGGAGGTGGGAGGGGGGTTCATGTTTGGGAGTTCGTGTAAAAAAATAAATAAATACAAAAAAAATAATAAAATAAAATTAAAAAAGAAGATAATAAAAGAAAGGTAGAAAGCAGTAAGTCAGTCTTGTGCCCATTGGAATAAATATATAATTTTTCAATTAAAAAATGTTCAAAAGTTACAAGACAGCTTCAGTGGCCTTCCCCTGACAGCTTCAAAGTCCACCAATCTTAATCCATTAATACATGTGAGAGATTTCCTTCTCATGCTTCCAGTTGCAAATATATCTGGAACAAATGGGGCACTGAAATTGGTGTTACCAATTTAAGTTTCCTACATAATTGAAAAGAGTATGGTGGCCCTGGAGAAACTGAAATGGGAGAAAGAGGAGAATGAGGGAAGGTACCCATAAAGAGCCCTCTCCATTTCACTATTTGTTTACATTTGACCTTGCTCAGAAATCAAATATAACTGTACAAGTTAGAAATATAAATAGCATCATTAATGTCTTTAAAAAGACACTGATGACAGTTCCACATAGGCTTTCAAGTGAAGCAATGGAAGCTCTTTTTTTTTTTTTTTTGCAAGCTTTTTTTTTTTTTTTTTACATTTCAGGTTAACATCAGGTACAACCACATCTCCTGATAGCAATTCTTTTGTGCCCTACTACGTGACAGGATTCTGATAGGGGCAGTGCTCAACTGACTCAGACTAGCAAATATCATCCTTTTGGCTCATNTTTTTTTTTTTTTTTTGCAAGCTTTTTTTTTTTTTTTTAACATTTCAGGTTAACATCAGGTACAACCACATCTCCTGATAGCAATTCTTTTGTGCCCTACTACGTGACAGGATTCTGATAGGGGCAGTGCTCAACTGACTCAGACTAGCAAATATCATCCTTTTGGCTCATATGCATGGCCTCTGCTTTTATGATGCCATCTGCAGAGAAATAAATCATCATAAAGTTGACTGAGTGTGTCCTATGTACATATGCTTGACTGTGTTTGATATAATTGACTGACAACAATAAAAAGATATTAGAGAAAAGAGACATCAGTGTTGTCAAGTGATTGGCACCTGACCCAGGACTCCCAAAGGACAGTCAGGATATGGATGGGCTAAGAGAGAAGAAGCCATCTGAGAAGAGTAGGAATAGATAGTATGGAAGGATGATGACTGCATGACATCTGTGTCTTGTGTTTGGAGGGGGCTGCATGCGGTGGAAGAAAAAGAAGAAATATTTTGCAAAGATAAAAGGTTAGTCTTATTGAAATAGTTCATGCTGCTAACAGATCATTTTAAACCTGTAGAATTTGGTGAAGTAAGTGTATATCACAATATGGGTTTTATTTTTATATCACATTTGACATCTCAGCACAATAGCTCTTTTAGCCCACAAAGAAAGAATTAAGTTAGCATGCTGTTTAGGTTGTGACTTTCACGCTTGTTCAGTCTCTGTATGCATGCACACTAAGTCATTAAGTCATGTCCCATGGACTGTGGCTCATCAGGCTTCTCTGTCCATGGGATTTCTCAGGCAAGAGACTGGATTTCCATTACTTCCTCAGGGGATCTTCACCACCCAGGGATCGAACCCACATTTTCTGCATCTCCTGCATTGGCAGATGGATTCTTTACCACTGAGCCACTAGGGAAGCCACCCAACCTCTTGTATACTAGAATATAATAGAAATTCAGTGTAACTTATCTAAAAGTCAGTGTCCAGCCAGACCAGGACACTCTATATTTAGAGTAAAATGTTAAGGTGTTTTGGGAACAATTGCATAAAAAGAAAGAAAGAATATATATAAAATTGGTGAACTCATATCTGTTATGAGAGTTAAGTATCACTCAGTTCAGTTCAGTTCAGTCGCTCAGTCATGTCTGACTTTTTGCGACCCCATGAATCGCAGCACGCCAAGCATTGGCAGATGGATTCTTTACCACTGAGCCACTAGGGAAGCCACCCAACCTCTTGTATACTAGAATATAATAGAAATTCAGTGTAACTTATCTAAAAGTCAGTGTCCAGCCAGACCAGGACACTCTATATTTAGAGTAAAATGTTAAGGTGTTTTGGGAACAATTGCATAAAAAGAAAGAAAGAATATATATAAAATTGGTGAACTCATATCTGTTATGAGAGTTAAGTATCACTCAGTTCAGTTCAGTTCAGTCGCTCAGTCATGTCTGACTTTTTGCGACCCCATGAATCGCAGCACGCCAGGCCTCCCTGTCCATCACCAACTCCCAGAGTTCACCCAAACTCATTTCCATCGAGTTGATGATGCCATCCAGCCATCTCATCCTCTGTCGTCCCCTTCTCCTCCTGCCCCCAGTCCCTCCCAGCATCAGAGTCTTTTCCAATGACTCAACTCTTCTCATGAGGTGGCCAAAGAACTGGAGTTTCAGCTTTAGCATTATTCCTTCCAAAGAAATCCCAGGGCCGATCTCCTTCAGAATGGACTGGTTGGATCTCCTTGCAGTCCAAGGGATTCTCAAGAGTCTTCTCCAACACCACAATTCAAACGCATCAGTTCTTCAGTGCTCAGCTTTCTTCACAGTCCAATTTTCACATCTATACATGACCACTGGAAAAACCATATCCTTGACTAGATGGACCTTTGTTGGCAAAATAATGTCTCTGCCTTTGAATATGCTATCTAGGTTGCTCATAACTTTCCTTCCAAAGAGTAAGTGTCTTTTAATTTCATGGCTGCAGTCACCATCTGCAGTGATTTTGAAGCCTAAAAAAATAAAGTCTGACACTGTTTCCACTGCTCCCCCATCTATTTCCCATGAAGTGATAGGACCAGATGCCATGATGTTCGTTTTCTGAATGTTGAGCTTTAAGCCAACTTTTTCACTCTCCTCTTTAACTTTCATCAAGATGCTTTTTATATGTTACTCTAAATATTTATATGCAATGAACTATATCCACACAGCAGGTTTTGGTTTAATGTTTAGTTGCTCATGTTAAAGAAGTAATGGAAAAAAATAGGCAGAGTTTTTCTGGTGATCTGTTGGATTTATTGCCATCTTTCTCCTGCTTAAGGAATCTTATTACTCATCAGATGAGTTGAGTTCTTACTATTTTCTTGTTAATACCTTCAATTATTTTTGAAGCTTTAGTCCTGCTTTTTTAACTTTAGTGCCCTGCATGTGTCATTTTGTCCTTTCGATAGCAGTGTTCTAAAATGAGAGAGAGAGGATTTTTTAAACTTCTCCTGGAGGATCTTTTGAACAGAGTTGATTAAAAAAGAAAAAAAAAAGCCCACACATCACTTATACATGTTGAGGTCCTAGCTTTGAATTATCCCAATCTTAGAAATTTATTGGGATAGAAATCTGAACACTTAGAAATCTTAGAAATCTGAATAATTAAAACTTGGTCTTATAAATAAATGGTCAAAGCAAAGTACTTAATTGCTGTAGGGTGACAGACTACCGACTGTGCCATTCCAAAACATGTCACTTAAGCACAGGGATTATTTTGAACTGAAGTCAACTGTGAAGAATTAGATACAAAATAGCTCTCTGCCTTGCTCTTTTTTCTCTAGAAGCAAAACATAAATTTACAAATATATCTCTACTCTCCTATCAATAGGAAGAACAAAATCAACCATCAAACAGTAATTTGTACCTCTTAATCCCATATCTTTAGTTTGTCCCTGTTCCCTTAATAGATAAGTAACAAGGCTACAAGAAATTAGCCATTATCTTATAATGACTTTGATAGAGTATAATCTGTTAAATTTTGAATCAGTGTGCTCTAACCTGAAATTGCATGTGTCATAGTATAGTATTGTACATCACCTATACTGTAATTATAAAAAAAAAAGAAGAAGAAGAAAGAAAAATTAATTACTGAAGAAAAGTTTAGATAATAGCATGGAAACAGCATCAGAGGAACCTACATGACAAGATAGGCTAACTAGGCTTTATCTACCATTAGTTTATCAATAACTTCAGATACACAGATGACACCACCCTTACCGCAGAGAGCAAAGAAGAACTAAAGAGCCTCTTGATGAAAGTGAAAGAGAAGAGGGAAAAAGTTGGTTTAAAAGTCAACATTCAGAAAACTAAGATCATGGCATCTGATCCCATCACTTCATAGTAAATAGATGGGGAAACAGTGGAAACAGTGGCTGACTTTATTTTGGGGGGCTCCTAAATCACTACAGTTGGTGATTGCAGCTATGAAATTAAAAGACGTTTGCTCCTTGGAAGAAAAGCTATGACCAACCTAGGTAGCATATTAAAAAGCAGAGACATTACTTTGCCAACAAAGGTGCATCTAGTCAAAGCAACATTTTTTCCAGTAGTCATGTATGAATGTGAGAGTTGAACTGTAAAGAAAGCTGAGCGCCGAAGAATTGATGCGTTTGAACCGTGGTGCTGGAGAATATTCTTGAGAGTCTTGGAGAATACTCTTGAGATCCAACCAGCCTATCCTAAAGGAGATTAGTCCTGGGTGTTCATTGGAAGGACTGATGCTGAAGCTGAAACTCCAATACTTTAGCCACCTGATGTGAAGAACTGCCTCACTGGAAAAGAACCTGATGCTGGGAAAGATTGAAGGAGGGAGAAAAAGGGATGACAGGATGAGATGGTTAGATGGTATCACCGACTCAATGGACATGGGTTTGAGTAAACTCCAGGAGTTGGTGATAGACAGGGAGGCCTGGCATGCTGCAGTCCTTGGGTTCACAAAGAGTCAGACATGACTAAGAGACTGAACTGAACTGAAGAGATTCTCATATGTTTACCTTTCCACATTTTCCTGTACCTAGAGATTTAGGTCCTTTCCACTTCTTCTTTAAAAAAAAAAAAACTTCCCTGGTGGTGCAGATGGTAAAGCATCTGCCTACAGTGGTGGCGCAGATGGTAAAGCATCTGCCTACAATGCAGGAGACCTGATTTCGATCCCTGGGTTGGGAAGATCTCCTGGAGAAGGGAAAGAAATGGCAATCCACTCCAGTACTCTTGCCTGGAAAATCCCATGGACAGAGGAGCATGGTAGGCTATAGTCCATGGGGTCGCAAAGAGTTGGACACGACTTCACTTTCACTTTCACTTATTTCTTTGTTAAGATGCTGTGTAAATCCAAGTTCTAACCAAATCTTTGAGTTACTCATATCTGAGTACTCCCATGTGCCGCATGTGATGTACATATTAATAAACTTTGTTTCTGTTTTTCTCTTGTGATTTTTTTTCTTTTTCCAGTCTAATTTAAAGGGCTCCAGCTAGAGAACCCAGATGAGTAGAATAAGAGATTTTTCTTCCTCTACATCAATTAATTCCAAAATTCTGTGAGTTTCTCTGCAAATGTTTATGGCTATATAATTTTATTCCATTCTTAGATATAACATTCAATATGAGAACTTTGAGTTGCAGCCATATAAACCTGGACAAATCCTTTCTGTACCCAGACTCACCATATGGTGTAGCTCTAAAGATGGATAGGAGCAATGAACCTAGTGAGCTCCTGTGCAAGGAGTGGAATAGAAATGACAGACAACATGACAAATAGAACAAACAACCAACTAATCAGTCAATATTGATATATGGTATTCCTACTAGAGTCCGTGCCTAGCATCAAACAGAGACATAACATGGGCTTTACCTTACAACATCTGATTTGGAAATCTCATATTTATTCCCATATTTCCAAATATCTATTCCAATGTTCCAAAATTCTAATATTTATTAAATAATTAAAATTTAAGAGCCAACAGTGACATTAAAAATAGTTAAATATTAATGTTATATGGAACCATTAGGTCTGAAATGTTTAGGAAAAGATTTTTTGGGTAGTAGTTTGTAGCAGGATTTAAGATGAGGAAGTTTCAGAAACAAATATGCGAAGTATTGTAAGGAGTGGGAACAAATGAAGTGGAGAGAGTAAAGAAAGACTAAAGGTGGAATATTTTGGAAATAGTAAGGTTTCACTCAAGGGAAGACTCCATCAAGGCAATTCAGAAATAACACGAAGTTCAGTTCAGTCGCCTAGTCCTGTCTGACTCTTTGCAACCCCATGAACCGCAGCAGGCCTGGCCTCCTTGTCCATCACCACTCCCAGAGTCCACCCAAACCCATGTCCATTGAGTCAGTGATGCCATCCGACCAGCTCATCCTCTGTCGCCACCTTCTCCTTCTGCCCTCAATCTTTCCCAGCATCAGGGTCTTTTCAAATGAGTCAGCTGTTTGCATCAGGTGGCCAAAAAAGACCAGCTTTTATTGGAAATATCATGAATCACTCAGCAGAGGCCAAGGGGCCACAATTCAAGTGACAGAGTGCAAAAAGAGTTGAAATAGAGTTCATCAATTAAAACAGATTTAAAATTATGCTTCTTACTGATAGTCTGTTGACGTTCTATACATAAGAGGTGTCCAAGTAATACTAGAGAATTATTGTCTGGGCAAAATGAAATATGTCAGTTTAAAAGTCAAGTTGAGACTTTCCTCCCCTGAATATGTTCTGACTTTGGAGATTTAAAATGATCAATTTCTATCACTGGTAGAGATAGAATACATAGAATATTGAATTTAAGACCTATCATTTGCTTGAGCTACACTATAATAGTTTAATTTTGAAAACAGTATAGCTGAAATAGTCTTCATACTAGAGCTAGATAATAGACTGTAACACAAAAAAGAAGAAAGTATAGTATATTTCTTTAGGGTACAAAGCAGGTGCCTTCAAATGTTTGTATATTTTAAATATAAATAATTTTATTTTAAGATAAAATATTGCATTGAATATTGATGCAAAGGGATTATATATGTGTGTGTGTGTGTGTGTGTGTGTGTGTGTGTGTGCGTTTTATTTTCTTGAGGTGTAAAACTCATTTTCTTCCTCTAATGAGAGTTCTGTGAAATATTCCACAATGTTTGGAACAAATCTGACCTTCAAGGTAATGGATTTATATAAACTATAGCTAGGATTGTTCTGTATTTCTATGCAATTTCTTTCTTTGTAACATTTCATGTAGGCTTATTATGATGTTATCTATAGAAGCATTTAGGCATATTTTAAATAGTAAGGAAAAAGTCAAAATTTGAAATTGAACAAAGAATTCAAAGTGAGTTACTAGGACTAGAGTTATTCAATAAAGAATTTTAGAAGTAAGATCAAATTCACACTATAGAGACTGTATATCTGAACAATTTTCAGTTGTGACCCACTAATGGAGACTTCTCTGTAACATCGCTTATAATTACCATCATTAAAAATTTTATGGATATTATATATAAAAAAACACTAGAGAGGCCTCCTTTGAAATTGATGACCACTATAACTCAGAGGCATTTACACAAAAAACTTTGTAAGAACAAGTCCAATGGTGTAAGAACAAGTTGATTTCAATCACACTTTGAAGTTAAAGCATTTGGGGGCCACAGTGAGTGTCTATAATTACAGGAATGTTCTATAGAATGGTGTGAGGAGAGTTTCTGAAGCTATTTCTGAAGAAGATAAATGAAGCATGATGGTAGTACTTTTCACTGGTTATTTTTTCAATAGATAATTTGTAATGAACATGTTGAAGAAAGTAGGAAAAACCATTAGACCATTCAAGTATGACCTAAATCAAATCCCTTATGATTATACAGTGGAAGTGAGAAATACATTTAAGGGACTAGATCTGATAGATAGAGTGCTGGATGAACTATGGAATGAGGTTTGTGACATTGTACAGGAGACAGGGATCAAGACCACCCCCATGGAAAAGAAATGCAAAAAAGAAAAATGGCTCTCTGGGGAGGCCTTACAAATAGCTGTGAAAAGAAGAGAGGTGAAAAGCAAAGGAGAAAAGGAAAGACATAAGCATCTGAATGCAGAGTTCAAAAGAATACCAAGGAGAGATAAGAAAGCCCTTCCTCAGCGAACAATGGAAAGAAATACAGGCAAACAACAGAATGGGAAAGACTAGAGACCTCTTCAAGAAAATTAGAGATATCAAGGGAACATTTCATGCAAAGATGGGCTTGATAAAGGACAGAAATGGTATGGACATAACAGAAGCACAGGATATTAAGAAGAGGTGGCAAGAATACATAGAAGAACTATACAAAAAAGATCTTCACCACCAAGATAATCACGATGGTGTGATCACTCACCTAGAGCTAGACATCTTGGAATGTGAAGTCAGGTGGGCCTTAGAAAGCATCATTACGAACAAACCTAGTGGAGATGATGGAATTCCAGTAAAGCTATTTCAAATCCTGAAAGATGATGCTGTGAAAGTGCTGCACTCAGTATGCCAGCAAATTTGGAAAACTCACCAGCGGCCACAGGACTGGAAAAGGTCAGTTTTCATATCCAATCTCAAAGAAAGACAATGTCAA
>SJYX01015843.1:278527-310208 GCA_006410675.1 Oreotragus oreotragus
GGTCTTGTCTGACTCTTAGCGACCCCATGGACTACAGGCACCAAGGTCCTCCGCCCATGGGATTTTCCAGGCAAGAACACTGGAGTGGGTTGCCATTGCCTTCTCCAATGCATGAAAGTGAAAAGTGAAAGTGAAGTCGCTCAGTCGTGTCCAACCCTCAGTGACCCCATGGACTGCAGCCCACCAGGCTCCTCCGCCCATGGGATTTTCCAGGCAAGAGTACTGGAGTGGGGTGCCATTGCCTTCTCCACCTATTAGGCAATAAAGTATATCCTAGAATTGAGGGCCAATATTAAACTTTCAACTAAAATGTTAATTCATTAAGTGTTAAACTCTGTTTTCACACTAGAAACTCACAATGCTTTTGACAGTGAGGTACTACCTCAAAATCCAGGTTTTCTGGATTACCTCCAGAGTTAGGAAATAACTTTTCTCTAGTCCTTAGTGTATTTCATAGCCCAAAGCAAGAAGGAATGTGAATTTGGGAATTTAGTTCCTGGACAAACTAATTGGTTCAGCTCACACACAAAAGAGGATAATCCATTTATTCTACAAGATCATTATAGGATATGATTCGCATTCCCAAAAATCTTAGTGAACAAGAAAGTGTTAACCTAAGTCTAAAGGGCAGAGCTTCATAGGGGACAGTGCCCTAGGCAGAGCCCCTAGTGTTTGAAATACAGAGCAGGAGCAATTTTGTTTAGATGTCTGTCAGTGACCGGCGATTTACTGTCAGAAATACACAAGAGTGGGAAGAACTTAAATTAGCTCACAAGTTCCCCATAGGGTGGAGTCTGAGCAGAAGTGCTTTGACTTTCTCACTCAGAAGTCTAGCCTATATTTGTAAGCTATTCTTGAGAGGTTTCATTTTGCTGAAGAGAGACACTGGGAGCTGTGGACCCCACAGGAATCCTAATTGGTAAGTTCTGAGACATTAATATACTCTACACAAATATACATTCAGTGATTTTTCTAAAGGGATATTCTCTCTGCTAGAATTCTTGTCATAGTGCTTTAGCAGTTTCTTCTGCTAGGTTCTTCTCTTTCTTTTTTTTTTTTGTCCCCAAATTATTTTCATAAAAATAGTGCAACACTCTAAGGGTCTTTACCATTAAAGATCCTTTAACCCTGTGGGTTAAATGAAGATATTAATATATATATATATATTATAAAAGTATCAAAGTCAATGTGTACCCTGTGATTCATCTACTATAAGATAGTTGTGGTTGAATAAGTTAATCTTGATGTGATGTGGATACTCGCTCAGTCATGTCCATCTTTTTTGCGACTCTATGGACTGTAGCCTGCCAGGCTCTAGGCAAAGAATTCTCTAGGCAAGAATACTGGAGTGGATTGCCATTTCTTGAGTTTAAATGGTAAGATTAGATGAAAATTCAGATCCTGAAGTAAACTTTTTAGATCCTGTGTTTTCTGGGGACTCTATTTGTCTTATGTTCCTATTATATTCAATTTTATTTAGAGAAGTAAAAATGTCTATTTCCTGAATAAGATTTCTTCCTCTTTCACTTTGTGAAATGTTTGCCTAAGAATGGAAAGTTGAAATATTTTTTTCTATATAGTTAAAAGAGTTTGCTTATTTCTTTCCTGTTTTTATTTTAAGAAGGGAGATATTTTTTAGGTAGTAATATTGGACCAAACGCTTCGAATTTATTAATTTGAAACTCAGCATGTAATTCATATAAGCTTAAAGTGTGCAACTGTGTCAGTGATGTCTCTTCATTCCTCAAACAGCAATACATTTAAAGAACATTGTTCTGTGTACATATATTAAATAATACTCTCTTTCTCAGGCTACACACTTTCTTTATAATTTGCTTTGCCAGGTTCTAAACTTCTAACTCATGTGAATAATTTGCTCATTTCAGGCATGAAATCTGAAACTGTGTAAAGATTAACCACTGGGTGAGGTGAAAGTCCCTCAGTCATGTTTGACTCTTTGTAACCCCATGTACTATACAGCTTATGGGATTCTCCAAGCCAGTAAACTGGAGTGGGTAGACTTTCCCTCTCCAGGGGGGTCTTCCCAACGCAGGGATCTACTGTCACTTATTTAACTATTTAATTTGCTAACTAATTTATTTAACTATCTAACCTGAGAACTTGTGTGTAACTAGGAGATCTTGAATTCCATGATTCCACAAAAATGTGTTTATAACTATAGAAGTTTCTTCTTTAAAATTTTAGCTGTCTAAATAAAATTGAAAGCACAATTTACAAAATTTCCATTGAGGATAAATGGCAATTTCCACCACAAGGTATTAATATGAAAAAAAATATTATGAGACTTTTACCTTTTTATAAAGAAATTTACTTATTTGATCCTACCTATGATCTTCTTGAAGTAGAATTAAAGACAGTTTTATATAAACCGCAGCATGGAAATTTTAGGTGACTTGCCTAAGACCATCTGTGTACGTAACCACTTTTTAAATAAAATTAGCTCTAAATATATGAAATATAAAATCTGGAAGTTTTAAATTTGGCTTGAATTGCTTTCACCATCAGAGCATGTCAGTTTACCTGCAAATGGTAAACCTATACAAGGCATAACACTCTGGTTTGTGAAGTACTAGCTGACTTAGTGCAAGGTAAGTGCAGAATTTAGCAGGAATCATTTATGATGAGTTAATAAATTGCTTTCTTAGAGTGAGGGTACTGTGAATTTATTTACTCCTGTTGGGGGCTGTTGGCAGGGTGGCACCCTGAGTGCTCTTCTGGAAAGAGTATTTCACCATCAAGTATCTTACTACCAGGGCAGGTGAGGTTTTGATACTCAAGCTGTGACAGGTTCAGAAGCAGGCATGGACTTCAACCTTGCCCTCACTAGGACTGAAAGGATTGATTAAAAAGAGTAGATGGATTTATAGCCTGTGGGGCTTTGCAGAGTGAATACAGGGGTTTAAAGAAAGAAAGAAAGAAATGAGCCAAAGAAACACTGCAAAAAGAATTAAAAAATTAGATGGAAGAAATGAAAGTTTCAACCTTGTGTCAGGGATTCTTCTCTGCATATTCCACCCACATGCCCAGTCAATGACAAGTACAGCTTGACTCAGTTACTGAGGCAAAGTGCAGTCCCAGATTTTGAGCTCTGTTATCGTTCTCTTTCATTTTTGTTTCTACTCTATTGATTCCAGAGTTTGGTCTCAAAATAGGGGGGGAAATGACTCTAATCCCTCAGAACTGGTACAGGGATAAAACAAGAAGCAAATATAAAGAGGCCCATGAATTATTAATATCTTTTTTGTGAAACAAAGACAGTCAAATTTTACAGAGGATATGACAAAAGAAAATGAATATGTTTGTTTCGGTTCAGTTCAGTTCAGTCGCTCAGTCGTGTCCGACTCTTTGCAACCCCATGAACTGCAGCATGTCAGGCCTCCCTGCTGCTGCTGCTGCTAAGTCTCTTCAGCTGTGTCTGACTCTGTGCGACCCCATAGACAGCAGCCTACCAGGCTCCCCCGTCCCTGGGATTCTCCAGGCAAGAACACTGGAGTGGGTTGCCATTTCTTCCTCCAATGCATGAAAGTGAAAAGTGAAAGTGAAGTCGCCCAGACGTGTCCAACTCGTAGCGACCCCATGGACTGCAGCTTACCAGGCTCCTCTGTCCATGGGATTTTCTAGGCAGGAGTACTGGAGTGGCTTCAGGCCTCCCTGTCCATCACCAACTCCCGGAGTTCACCCAAACTCATAATCCTTTAGAGTTTAGAGTCAGCCCTGATGAATTCACAAAGTGCTGACTCTCCAAAGGAAATCATGCAGAGTCCCAGTGAAAAAAATCTTTTTAAAATCACTTCCCCTGTGGTTGAAATGAGAAGGGTATTCCTAAAGTAACAGTCATTAATCCTGTCAAATAATTCACCAAACTATTTTGTGTGTCTTATTCAATTGCCAGTTTAAGGGATTACTCTATTTTATAGGCACTGATCAGGAATGGGAAGGCTGCAAAGATAAAGTATATGAGATTCAGTCCCCCAACTAAAGTATAGTTCAGTACAATAGACCAGCAATTCAATCAAGCTATCGTAAGTAGCAAGCTTATAGTAAAGACACACTCGGTAGACAGAAAAATAGCTCATGGGATTCTTGGAACAGCCAAGAAGGCAACTTCCCAGGCCTTTTAAATAGTATATTGCACAGAAATATTCAATTACTTCCTGAATGGCTTGTCTTGTCACCTTTTCAGGAGTCATAGCTATTTTATCTCTTGCCATCCATGTAACTAAGTGATTCTTACCTGCCTTTGAAGTCACTTCATGTTTTAACAATTAGTGGTTCAGTTCGACTCTGACAATACTCCTTCCAAACCCTACCATTTTATTGCTTCTCTCTCTTAAATTTGTGCTTGTTTCTAACTGAATGAATAGCTATAGCTCACAGCTCAGATTCCTGAAAGAACTGGATTATATACTCAGCTAAACACTATCAGGACTGTTGGGCTAGAGCTTTTATGAGCAAGTCACTCACAGACCATTGATAAAATAATGCATTGTCTTTAGTGCACCAAGTGTCCAGCAAAAGTCTGATCTACTATGACTAGGCAATTGATAATGTCAAGAAGTAGTGCTATTAAAAGGCAGGTTACTTCATCAGAAAAGTATAGCTAGAAATGCAGATAAAATCAAGTTGTAGGCATGGCATGCATGTTTTTCCCATATATACATATGTATCTAAATAACTACAGTAACTAGCAGAATGTATTATTATAAGAGGTGTGCTCACAAGTGATACAAGTATTCAGAGGGAGGAAAAACTACTTTTAGCTCAGATAACATGATGGAACTCATGAAAAACAATGACATCTGACCTAGGGCTACAAGAGTGACCAGGATTTGAATATGTAAAAGGAAAAGTAGAATATTTTAGGCAAAGAGATGTTAAAATCATAGAGATAGAAAGTTTCATGAAGATGACAACTAATTTGGATGGTGTCCATCCATCCATCATGTGCTCAGTCATGTCTGACTCTTTGCAATATTATGGGCTGTAACCCTCCAGGCTCCTCTGTCCATGAGATTTTTCCAGGCAAGAATACTGAGTGGATTGGGATCTTCCCAACCCATGGGTTGAACCCATGACTTCTGCATCTTCTGCATTGCAGATGGATTCTTTACACCTTGAACCACCGAGGAAGTCCTAAAGTGTGTGTATGCATGTGCTCAGTTGTGTTCAACTCCTTGCAACCCCATGGACTTTAACCCACAAGGCTCCTCTGTTCTTGGAAGTTTCCAGGCTAGAATACTGTAATGGGTTGCTATGTGCTCCTGTAGGTGATCTTCCTGACCCAGGGATCGAACCTGTGTCTCTTGTTTGCTTCTCCTGCATGAGCAGGCAGATTTTTTACCACTGTGCCACCTGGGAAGCCCCAATTTAGTATGGCCAGGTATTAAAAGAACAAAAGACATAAATAACAAAATCAATTAACATTCTTATAAAAGCATGGATCAGAACAGTTGAAAACTACTACAAGCACCAAAGCCAAAAAACATACACGTTTAAAGCTCAGTATTCTTACCTTTGAATATAAAGGATGGTTCATCAGGGAGATCACTTCCAACTGAGAAAGGAAGAGTTCAAACAAATAAGCAGGAGAATTTTAAGTACAGAGTACAGGAGGTATGTCTACTTAGCTGGCATTGTAAAACATTGAGATATGCAACTCTTAATTGCCTAACATTGTGTGTTGGGTGGGGTGGCAGGAGAGAGAGTGAGGAATAGGAAAATAGATGATTGAACTGCAATCTCTGTTAGTTTCCATTGATTCATAAGAGTTCTAAACTTTATGTACCGTCTATGAGTTGAAAAGTATCAAACTTATATCTCACGATTCAATTTTCTCATGAGCTACAGGATCAAACATCCAATGCTTGACATTTCTACCTGGGATTCTTAATAATCATCTCAAACTTAACATGTCCTAAACATAACTCTGATTTTCCTCCTGAATTTGTTTCTTTCCTAGGTATTTCTTATTTCATCACTTTGAATATATTCACTCAGATCCCAAAGCTAAAGATCGCTCCCTTTCTTGTCCTCACCAGAGCTACTTTCTTTACTTTTCTCTCCAAAATATACCATAAATCCATACACTTCTTTTCCCCTCACCACATTTAATTTACTATCATTTTCCCCCAAACTACTAAAACAATCTCTTTTTCACTCTTATAACTTGTTAAAAGCAGAAAAATGCTTTTTATTTAAAGTTATATAACTCTGCTATTCAAGACGCTCCAGTAGTTTCTCACTAAACATAGAAAAACAGCCAAACTCCTTCCTGGCCTTCAGAGTCATCATGATAAACTATCACCTCCCCCTCTCTTACATTGTCGTCTTCCCTTCTCTCTGCTTCCATGAGTTGAACAGCCCAAACCTGTCTACACTTCAGGACCTTTGCACATTTCATCATCTTCCTCCAGGTCTAGGTCTTTTTCACATGCCTGACTTTCTAATAGGATTCAGAAATTCTCCTATATCCTTACCTAGGAGAGATGCACTTGACCCACCTGCTAAGGTAGCAATTCCATGCTCCAGTGACTCTATTCCATTCTCTGCTATCTCTACTCATAGCTTTTGAAACTATCTAAAGTTATATTAATTTATTTATTTTTCCCTTCTTGCATGAAAAATTGAACTCAACAAAAGTCACTATTTGTATACTTTGTTAGATGCTGCTGTTCTATAGTACTTGGGGCTGTAGTAGAGGTGCTCAATAAATATCTATTGAAAGAGTAAAAAAAAATGAAATACTGTATACATGGGGCCAACAATAGTATAAGTATTAAATAAAACTAGCTTGAGAAAATTTCTTGACACCCACCAGCCTCTAACTGCAAAGAGTGTTCTAGCAGGTTCCTAGATGTGTGTGTTAAATTAGATGCCAACTGCTCAAGCCGGAGTTCAAATATAAGCCGATGAGCCTCCTTGACTAAGTCTAAGCACAACTGGCTGCCTTTGAGCCAGGCCCTGGGACAGATAAGTTTGAGCATCCAAGCCCATTATAACTGCAAAGAGTGTTCTAGCAGGTTCCTAGATGTGTGTGTTAAATTAGATGCCAACTGCTCAAGCCGGAGTTCAAATATAAGCCGATGAGCCTCCTTGACTAAGTCTAAGCACAACTGGCTGCCTTTGAGCCAGGCCCTGGGACAGATAAGTTTGAGCATCCAAGCCCATTAAGAGCTTACTCAGGCTCCCACTCTTTTGTGCCTTGGGACTTCAGCCCTATTGGTTTTCACAATTTTATGTTTTGGGGGCTTATCTCTTAAATACATATCTTAAAATTTGAAGTAACTGATGTGGGAGCAAAACCCTTTGCACCTCAGGGAGAAGATCCAGGCTTTGATTTCCTTCAGAAGGTAGGTCACCACACAGGCAAGAGGGGATGTTAGGGCCAGACTGTATCTTAGCCTCCTCTACTCACTTCAGCATGGTTTTCTCTTTGTTTTTCCAATGTGTATTTGATGCTCAGTCAATCTTTATGTTTTTTGTTCAGAAGACATTGCTGCCTATGTGGCTCTAGACTCTGTGTCTATGGGGGTGGGTGATTTCAGTATATACCTGCATTGCCATCTTGAACTGGATGCCTGTACAATTCTTGCTCAATTAAAAAAAAAAAACTTAAATTTTGGGAAATATAAATATTTTTGAAAAAAGAAATAGAAATCTCCATTGCCATTTATCCGTTTCAGAAATTTAAGTTTTCTTTCCAAAAATGTAGGAAGTGTTAGATGATGATTAAATGAAGCAAGATGTGGTTTCAAGTAACACCAGAGGTCCCTGTTTTGTTCAAGGATGGCCTATATGATTGTGAAAGAGGAGAAATATTTCATTATCAGCAGTTCGTAGATCTCATTGGTCTTCATATGGGAAAAAAAAATCATTAACATTATGTAAAATATTTAAATATTTTTCATTGATATTATTTTTATTCATAGTAAATAATTTGCTAGGGTTCTATTATATATATGTCACTATTTTAAAAACTATGATCCAAAAGATGTTGGGGATGGGAGAGTTGAGGAGAGCTAGAGAAAAGGAAGACGAGCTCAGTGGAGCATTGCTTTTCTACACTTTCCAAAAAAGCTTCTTTACTCTCACCTCCTAGTAAGACATCTAAAGAAATGATGCCGACATTATATACGTTTGAAAATCATTAACTGGGATCATTTCTCAGAAAATAAAAATGGAAAGAGCTAAACTTTATTGAAAGCTGACCTTGTCTTGAGCATCATTACCTAATTCTGCTTTTTCAAATCCATGTTACTATTCTAAAGGAGATCAGCCCTGGGTGTTCTTTGGAAGGAATGATGCTGAAGCTGAAACTCCAATACTTTGGCCACCTCATGCAAAGAGTTGACTCTTTGGAAAAAACTCTGATGCTGGGAGGGATTGGGAGCAGGAGGAAAAGGGGACCACAGAGGATGAGATGGCTGGATGGCATCACAGACTCGATGGACGTGAGTTTGAGTGAACACTGGGAGATGGTCATGGACAGGGAGGCCTGGCGTGCTGTGATTCATGGGGTCGCAAACAGTCTGACGTGACTGAGTGTCTGAACTGAACTGAAGTTGCTATTATTTCCATTACATAAGAAAAACTCAGGCATGGGTTTGAATTCCAATTGTTAATTATATCATTTGTGAGGTTGGGAAGACTAGAAACTTAGTTAAAACAAAAGGTGTTTTACCTACAAGGCTAATTTTCTACTGAAGAAAAATGCTGGTGGCTTGATTATTTTTAATTTTTTTTTCAAATGTATTTTTAGAGGAGAACTTGAATGGAGCCTTCACCTCTTGAGTTACCAGCTGATACACTGCAACGCATTGCATCTGAACTTAGATGTCACCCAACTGATGAGAGAGTTGCTCTCCGCCTCGATGAAGAAGATAAGCTGAGGCACTTCAGGGAGTGTTTTTATATTCCCAAAATGCAGGATCTGCCTCCAAGTAAGAACACTGGAAAGGGTTTTACTTTCCTTAATCAATTTGTTATTATTTTTTTCTACTGAATGTGTTTATCACAGATCTTTGAAAATCATTGTTCTGTTACATAATAGAGCCATTGCAATCATGTCTGCAAACAGCAGGTTCCTGGTGGCACTAAATCAACCTGTCAGCCTAACTTAGTCACAGATCCTATATGTTTCCTCTCCTCTGCTGAAAAGAAAAATACTTACAGTGTTCTTATATTGTCATCTAGCTCTCTGAACAATAGAATGCCTGATTGAAAATTATAGCAGATGCATTTGCTTGTTCTCTTACTCACTTAGAGCTCAAAACAATTCCTTTTCAATACATTATTAGAATATCTTTTATCTTCTGGTACCTAGTTCATGACAGCACATTAGTCTAAGAGGGGATATTATTCTGGAACTTGGATATATTAGGAGGGATATTACATAGATATCAAACTCTGTGTGCTGTGGCATGTATAAGACTTAATAAATAAAGTCAATGCCTAAGAAATGCATATTGCTTTTTAAAAACTTAATACTGAATCTGTTCTTGTTTTGGAAGATGTTCTGTTTAAAAAAAGAAACTGACTCTTATTTTGGAGGATGTTCTATTTAAAAAAATAGGTAACAGGTTTAAAAAATGAAATAATATTTTGTATTTGGCTTTGCTTCATTTTATGTCAATGAAAAAGGCTACCAGTTTGAATGGAACTGATCTACCAAAATGGATTTCACATACTTTCTAATTTAGTCTAATTTCCTTTTTTCTTCAAATTAAGTGTGGCAAGTACAATTCTGGATACTTGTAATCCAAGAGCATTACCTAATATGATTTTAAAATGAGATTAGGTCACATAACGTTCCTATTTGGCTTATATTTCATTATGCAAATTAGGATGGCACCTTGTAGAATTATGGAAGGATACAATAAGAGGAGGGTTTCCCAGCTGACTCAGTGGTAAAGAATCTGCCTGCCCTGCAGGAGACACCAGAAATGCGGCTCAATCTCTGGGTCAGGAAAATCCCCTGGAGAAAGAAATGGCAACCCACTCCAGTACTCTTGCCTGAGAAACCCCATGGACAGAGGAGTCCTGGGGGCTACAGTCCATGAGGTTGCAAGAGTTGGACAAGACTGAGTGCACACACACACACACACACATTAAACAATGGTTCCAAAAGAAGAAGAAGATCCTAGCTGAAAAAGGTCAAGAAATTCCTCGACACAAGATTCTTCCTCACTTGCTGTCTCTCCCCTCTGTCTACACAGCCCACAGTGACAGCCAGGGGTCCCTGGGCAGCTCCAGAGAGAAAGCAAGGCTTGTTCATATATTGCCAGGGATACACACTCCCAACCTGAACTGTCAGGTGACTCCCACCATAATATCCTCCTCCTTTAAACTGCAACTTGTATTTCTTAGGGTCTAGAAAGGAACTGCTTGGCTTCCTTAGGCGCAAAACCATCACAGTGAGTATTTTTTCCTTGCCACAGGTTGTCTCCTCAAGTTTAAAGTTTGTGGTAACGCATTCACCATCACGCCATCATTGTGTTTACAGAACATCCTTCGCAAGGGTTCAAATGAATAGATGTAGGCCCTGCAGGCCCAACGTTGACAATTTACAAGAACATAGGTCTAATTATTCCAAATTCGGATACAATTAGGCCCAAATGTTCAATTTTCCACGTGTTCCTCTTAATTAAAAATGAAATGAAAAAGAAACCATCAAAATTATATAAATAAAAACAGATGGAATGCAGTATGGGAAGCTCTTCTATGATAACATTCCCTTTAATAAAATCCATTGGTTAATTTGGTTGATAAAAGCAGTGTTAAAATTAAATAAGAATGAACATACACTGGGTAAATATTTGCGGTTTCCAGCCTGTGCTACCATGATAAAGGTAATTTAGCTTAAAAGCAGTCATCATCTTTCTTCATAACTGATAAAGCATTACTAATTGTGTGTGTTAATATGATACAATATGGAATTGAATCGAGATTCTATCTTAATAACATCTCCACTAAATTAAAGATGGTGTTGGATGACAGCAAAGATAAGTCTGTTTATCTCCTAGTAGGACACACAAAAAACTGTGAAGAGATGGTCCAGTGAGTATGTTCTCTATACTATTTTAGCTGCTAGTTGTATTACATTTATCGTCACTATTGTAAACAACACTTTCTGGAGGGATAATCTAGATAATGTTTTATGGAGAAAAGTAATACTTTAATTATGATATACGAGATACCAATCTTTTCCTTTTCATGTTTGATAGGACATTTCTATAAACAAGATGCTGGGTGGAAAATGATTCAACTTGGCTGCCAGGAAATAAGCATCCTGCAGAGCTATTTCACCGCCCCTGAGCCTCTCCAAGCACGAGATGGGCAGACAGGGATTGTTACAGAGAGAACTCCCTGCTTTGTGGGCGTGAACGATAATGATTTAACTGCAAGAGTGCTTGTGCCACGGTTCCCATTCATCGCTTCCTCCAGACCCTGAGCTGTCTGTCCGTGTGTAGCTGGGCTGTGCACGACCCGTGGCGGCTCTCAGCTGTGTCCCTGCCAGGCCGGAGGCACAGGACTCCCTTGGGGCACTGTCCAGCTGGAGGCCCCAGGCCTGAGAAACCCAGCTCCTTTCTGGGGGGCCTGGGGGGCCTCACCTGAGGCACGCGCCACTGCCACGGCCCTGGCTGCCCTGAAGGACCCGGCGAGGTTTTGAATGTCAGTTGTTTAGTCTGTGAATGTGTTTGTCTTTACAAACGCACGATGCAAACTGCTTTGAATTTCCTGTGAGCACGAGGCCCCCCGCCCCTCCCAGCCACACATCTCTATGTGGCCTGGTGCTCTGTCATCTTGCCTCTGGGGACAGACAGTCCAGCTCCCCCTGCCACGGGCTGACCTATCTCCTCACTGCTGACTTTCAGCACGTGCATCACACAGTCGTGTCTGATACAACACAGCACGTGTGTAAACAACCAGGGTCGTTATCAAGTACTGGCTAAGAATGAAAGCAGTTCAAGAATAAATACAAACCTCCCCCCAAATATGCTATCCACAAAATCACCCTGCAGGAGCGGATGCCAACCCTATTTTTATATCGACCTGATGGAATTCTTAATACTCAGCAAAAAAAAAATCAGAGTTTAACATGAAGCAGGAGATATAATAAATAAGGAACAACACTAACAGCTTAGCATCATAAGGAAACAGATGGAAAACTTCTCTCCCGAGATCACTGCTTCTAAAATTAGAGAAAGGGCTTCTGGATGTGTTCAGGGTGGAGAGTTCAAGCCTGAATTTCAATGAGGTGGGAATACTTTTTAGTAGAGATGCAAGACCTTCCTGTCTCCCTTTTAGAAAACACAGAAAGGATAGCATTCATCTGCTTTACCCAGGACTCAAAGGCAAAACCTCAGGCTCTTCCAGAATGTTGGATTCAATTAAACCAGGGAAGATGCTGCTGGGGCTTTGCTGTCTTCAGAAGTGTTACAATGCCATCATCTGTCCAGGAAAAGAAAGGACCTCCCATCCACATGCTCAAAGTTCTCAGAATACCAGACCATCAGGAATACAGGAATCCTTTCCATGAGAAGAGCATGACCAGCCACGGTTTCTTAACGGGCTAAAAGGCCAGTGACCCTTTCTCAGGGACCCTGAAGGCCTGGTCTTCTGAACCTACAGCTGCGGCAGGGTGGACACAGTGCCAGCGAAAGAGTGAGGGTGAAGCTGGACCGTGCCACCCGGCTGGCTCTGCTCTGAGTTGCCTGGGNGAGGGTGGGAGGAGTTTCACTTTACTCAGGGGGCTCAGGGAAGGAAACACTGCTGAGATGATATTTGAACAGAGGTTAAGAATTAAGTGAAGAAGTGAAACTCAAGAATATGGAGATGAAGATAAGCCTGATGGCTCCTTCAGCTCGGCACTGCCAACCATCTTTAGTAAGTTAAATGTAAGTTATCCAAATAAGATCTACTCTTATTCCGACTTTGTCATATTTAGCACTGGTTACATAAAACTGACATAGAAAACTGTCATGCTTGAGTTTGTATCAGGGCTTTCACGTAACATAGTGCAGGCTCTTCAGTTCAGCTATTGGTAGTCTCAGAACAGTGATGAGTAGGAAGTAACAGTAAACAAAAAGAGGGAAAATATGCTTTTCAACATAAACTGGAATGTTTTATTTAAGGACAGTTAACACTGTGTTAAACAAAGGCTTTATCCAGATATAAAAGACATGTAGTTAGGACTATGTGATTTTAATAAAGACTTCCCTGTGGCTCAAACAGTCAAGAATTTGCCTGTGATGCAGGAGACCAGGGTTCAATCCCTGGGTTGGGAAGATCTTCTGGAGAAGGGAATGGCAATCCACTTCAGTATTCTTGCCTGGAGAATTCCATGACAAAGAAGCCTGGCAGGCTACAGTTCGTGGGGTCGCAAAGAGTCGGACATGACTGAGCAAATAACACACACACACTCGTGATTTTAATGACTTAAATATCTAATATCCATAAGAAAAACAATGGAGTATCTCTTAATTAAAAGCTAAATTTTGTAGACATGTTGAACTTCTAGAGGCAGTTGTATTCTGCATTTTAGGGAGGAACAACTAAGACTTATTTGTATCCTCTTTAGCAACCCACTCCAGTATTCTTGCCTGGAGAATCCCATGGATGGAGGGGCCTGGTAGGCTACAGTCCCACGGGGTCCCAAAGAGTCGGACCTGACTGAGCGACTGCAACTTCACTTTCACTTAGATGAGGGATGACAGCAGAACCCTGGAGTGCCAGAGTTTATGATTGCCCTCCACACACAACAGAACTATAAGTTGGGAATCAAGGCTCTAGAACTTTATGCTATTTATTACAAGTTCTAATTTTCTCGTGATTAAAAAAATATGTTGTTCCTTTCTCATGAATAATAAGAAAAACAGACACAACAAAGTAAGCAAGCAACAAAGCCTTTCCAGTGAGGATAGATAATGGTATCAGAGACAAGGAAGAATAAGAAAATGGCCAGTGTTACATGGTAGCTGCAGCCTGGGCTGAGATTTCTTGGAAAATAACGCTAAATAATGGCTACATCTAGACACAATGGCTATTTCCTCAACATTGAAGGTGATACAATAGGAGTTTTGACTTCTTTGTCATCTTTCTTTTCTTAAGATGTCTTTCTTCAATGTAATACCATTAGGGATTTGGGTTTTCAGGGACAAAAGTCTTTTGAAATGAATGCATAGACAGAAAGTTAAAATGCTATTTTGAATTCATCATTTTTTTTTCTTGTTACTGAACTTAAGCCTTATTAACTAACATAACTCTCATCCTCATGTTGAGTCATTTACTTTCAACAAACATTTATTAGTTACCTTTACACAGTCCCCCTCATGCCTTGAAACATGCTCACAGTGTTTATCCTGGGAGGCACTGCGGTCTNTTTTTTTTTCTGTTACTGAACTTAAGCCTTATTAACTAACATAACTCTCATCCTCATGTTGAGTCATTTACTTTCAACAAACATTTATTAGTTACCTTTACACAGTCCCCCTCATGCCTTGAAACATGCTCACAGTGTTTATCCTGGGAGGCACTGCGGTCTGATTTTAATACAGATCAACATAGGGCTCTTTTACTAAGCTTTGAGATGATTTAATCAGAACCCAGATAAATATAGTAATGAATACGTAACCACTTCATTACACTTAAAAGCTGACCCAAGTATCCTGATTATGGGTATCACATTTTTATAAATAAAAAATAAATTAAAAGCTACAAACAGTTAAATTATTGTTGATTTTAAAAATATATATATAAAGAAAGATGAATTGATTCAGTAAAAATTCAATCAATTTAAACAATTGATTTGTTAAAAAGTATAGTTTTGAATGATAGAAACTTTTACCTCATTAACCCCAAGAGTTTTTCTAAATTAGTTATTGTCAAAGTGTGATCTTCTGACCAGCATGTGAAGATCACCAGGGAACTAACCGGAACTTGCCAGTTCTTGGTTACCACCCCAGAATTACAAATCAGACACTCAGGGGAATCCAGTCATCTGCACTAGCTCACTTTGGGTTGTGCTGCAGAAAGTTAGACTAACTTCTGCTCTCATTATTCTCACTCTAAGAGTTCCTTACTGTCTAAAGTTTCATCCTTTCAACAAATATTTATTAAGCACTTAATCTGTTTGAGACACTATTCCCAAAACAGTTTATCACTGGACTAGAGAGCAACATTATCACATTCCTGAATGTTAGATGTGTATAAGAGACAGCTGTATACATGGGGCCAACAATAGTATAAGTATTAAATAAAACTAGCTTGAGAAAATTTCTTGACACCCACCAGCCTCTAACTGCAAAGAGTGTTCTAGCAGGTTCCTAGATGTGTGTGTTAAATTAGATGCCAACTGCTCAAGCCGGAGTTCAAATATAAGCCGATGAGCCTCCTTGACTAAGTCTAAGCACAACTGGCTGCCTTTGAGCCAGGCCCTGGGACAGATAAGTTTGAGCATCCAAGCCCATTAAGAGCTTACTCAGGCTCCCACTCTTTTGTGCCTTGGGACTTCAGCCCTATTGGTTTTCACAATTTTATGTTTTGGGGGCTTATCTCTTAAATACATATCTTAAAATTTGAAGTAACTGATGTGGGAGCAAAACCCTTTGCACCTCAGGGAGAAGATCCAGGCTTTGATTTCCTTCAGAAGGTAGGTCACCACACAGGCAAGAGGGGATGTTAGGGCCAGACTGTATCTTAGCCTCCTCTACTCACTTCAGCATGGTTTTCTCTTTGTTTTTCCAATGTGTATTTGATGCTCAGTCAATCTTTATGTTTTTTGTTCAGAAGACATTGCTGCCTATGTGGCTCTAGACTCTGTGTCTATGGGGGTGGGTGATTTCAGTATATACCTGCATTGCCATCTTGAACTGGATGCCTGTACAATTCTTGCTCAATTAAAAAAAAAAAACTTAAATTTTGGGAAATATAAATATTTTTGAAAAAAGAAATAGAAATCTCCATTGCCATTTATCCGTTTCAGAAATTTAAGTTTTCTTTCCAAAAATGTAGGAAGTGTTAGATGATGATTAAATGAAGCAAGATGTGGTTTCAAGTAACACCAGAGGTCCCTGTTTTGTTCAAGGATGGCCTATATGATTGTGAAAGAGGAGAAATATTTCATTATCAGCAGTTCGTAGATCTCATTGGTCTTCATATAGGAAAAAAAAATTATTAACATTATGTAAAATATTTAAATATTTTTCATTGATATTATTTTTATTCATAGTAAATAATTTGCTAGGGTTCTATTATATATATGTCACTATTTTAAAAACTATGATCCAAAAGATGTTGGGGATGGGAGAGTTGAGGAGAGCTAGAGAAAAGGAAGACGAGCTCAGTGGAGCATTGCTTTTCTACACTTTCCAAAAAAGCTTCTTTACTCTCACCTCCTAGTAAGACATCTAAAGAAATGATGCCGACATTATATACGTTTGAAAATCATTAACTGGGATCATTTCTCAGAAAATAAAAATGGAAAGAGCTAACCTTTATTGAAAGCTGACCTTGTCTTGAGCATCATTACCTAATTCTGCTTTTTCAAATCCATGTTACTATTCTAAAGGAGATCAGCCCTGGGTGTTCTTTGGAAGGAATGATGCTGAAGCTGAAACTCCAATACTTTGGCCACCTCATGCAAAGAGTTGACTCTTTGGAAAAAACTCTGATGCTGGGAGGGATTGGGAGCANTGCCAAACAGAGATGTGTATAAGAGACAGCCCCAGCCCCTTGTGACCAACAGTCTAGTCTCTGTTCTTATTAGTTTGGCTCTTTTAGATTCCACATATAAGTGAGAATCCCAGAGATCTTATCTTTCTCTGACTCCTATTTAACAGAATACCCTCAAAAGTCCATCCACACTGCCACAAATTATAGCCCATCTTTTTAATCATTCCGCCAGGAAGCCTGCCTAACCCAGACTTGGGAACCTCAGAGAAAAACCTTTGCCAGGAGGTTGTAACAAAGCACATCCCTTCTTTCCTCAATACTTGCTCCCTCCCCAAGGGATATCTCCTGTCACAAGACTTAGCTGTCCCCTTAGCATGAGAACATCTTGGTGGCTGGGACCACTATATACAGAAATATCTTAATCTAAAGCCAAGAACAAACCAAAATGAAAAGAAGAAAGAACATACCCTGAGCCTTCAGAACTTAATGCAGAAAAGTAAAGCAGAAAAAAGAAAAAGAAAGAAAAGAAATGGAAAAACAGCATGAAAAATCATCATCTATTCTAACTGTAATTTTCATGATTGAAAAGAAAACATTCAATGATTGGACGGTGGGCCTGGAATAGAGAGGACTTCCCTGGTGGCTCAGACGGTAAAGTGTCTGCCTACAATGTGGGAGACCGGGGTTCAATCCCTGGTTCGGGAAGATCTCCTGGAGAAGGAAATGGCAACCCACTCCAGTATTCTTGCCTGGGAAATCCCATGGACGGTGGAACCTGGTAGGCTACAGTCCATGGGGTCGCAAAGTGTCGGATATGACTGAGCAACTTCACTTTCACTTTGCATGAATTTTCTGTGGGCACAGCCTCCCTTCTCTATGAGGATGGAGGCAAAGCCAGGAAAAGGGGCTCGCATGGACTGCATCAGTTTTTTGTCTCCTTGCCAACTGGGTGGCAGAGAGGAAGTCCATGCATAGGAAATAACCTTTTCAGGAGACCATCAGTCATGTCCAACGACTTTTGCGACATATGTCCAAAGACTTTTTGGGACTTCGCGCAAAAACTCTTTGCAACCCCATGAATTATGCAGTCTATGGAATTCTCCAGGCCAGAATACTGGAGTGGGTAGCCCTTCCCTTCTCCAGGGGATCTTCCCAACCCAGGGATCAAACACAGGTCTCCCACATTGCAGGCAGATTCTTTACCAGCTGAGTCGCCAGGGAAGCCCTTTCAGGAGACCAAGAGATTTAGCCTCAGGAAGGGATATGAAGTTAATGGACTGTGCAAGCCCAGCAATATAGAAAGTTCTCTTTCATCCTTCATGCGTCTGCCTTGACTTGAGACCATTTGAGGATTATTCTAAATGATAGGGAGACGATCTAGCAAACAGAGTCAATTCCCAACTTCTCTGTAAATATCCATTTTCCCCTGCTGCCCACCCGTCACCAAACAGAGGGCAGCTCTGTGCCTCCCAGTGGCGGTGCTGGCACCAGGCTTCTCCCTGCCACTCAGAATCTCAGCGGGATAATTCTCGGCCACCCCACTGCCCTGTGACGGGGGAATGAGGGAGACCTTGGCCCAGGGAGGTGATGAGGCAGGAGGACGATGTGCTGGAAAGGATGCTGTCACATTTCACATGACTGGAATGGGAAGGTGGAGAAGTGCCCTTGGGGGTGGTGGGAGGTGAGATGGGGTCCACTGGAATGTGATGGAGAGGGTCTTGTGATACTCATGCTAACAGAATCCCCCTTCAAAATGTGACATCAGGCGTTCAGCAGGCTTTACCAGTTTCCAGTACTGTTAGGGGGCCAAATGCAAACCATACACTGACAGAAATCGTACATTTACAGGGACTATTTAATATAATACAATACAAATAATTTTTACAAGAAATAACAAAAAGATTTTTTTTTTTACCTGATATTGGGAACTTCTTCTTCTACTACCAAATCCGAAAGAAGAAAATGGTGTTTCGCAATGAGGAAACGATTTATCACTGATTCTCTAACCTGAGGGAGAGAAAGACATTTTATATAAATGTTCTAGGTTGCTGAACTGCACCATTCTCTGCTTGAATGTCACTGCGGTGTGGTGGCACCTTCACATTCCATCACAGCTCTGACCCCTTCCTACAGTAAATCAACCAACTGTCCTCGCTGATGTAAACTCCCTAAGGCAGGGTGTCTGTTTTGTTCACTGCTATATTCTTAGGATCTGGACAAATTCCTGCAGAAAATTTAGCTGAATGAATGAAGACTCTTTGGAAAAGACCCTGATGCTGGGAAAGACTGAAGGCAGAAGGAGAAGAGGGTGACAGAGGATGAGATAGTTGGATGNTGTAAACTCCCTAAGGCAGGGTGTCTGTTTTGTTCACTGCTATATTCTTAGGATCTGGACAAATTCCTGCAGAAAATTTAGCTGAATGAATGAAGACTCTTTGGAAAAGACCCTGATGCTGGGAAAGACTGAAGGCAGAAGGAGAAGAGGGTGACAGAGGATGAGATAGTTGGATGGCATCACTGATTCAATGGACAGGAACTTGGGCAAACTCCGGGAGACGGTGAGGGACAGGGAGGCCTGGCGTGCTGCAGTCCATGGTCTCGAAAAAAGTCAGACACAACTTGGCAACTGAACAACAACAAAAATAAATTAACAACTGCAGAAATAGGACCTGTCCCGAAGCACACGAGGGCCTCCCTGGTGGCTCAGATGGTAAGGAATCTGCCTGCAGTGCAGAAGCCCTGGCTCTGACCCCTGGGTCGGGAAGATCCCCTGAAGAAGGGAATGGATATTCACTCCGGTGTTCTTGCCTTGAAAGTTCCATAGACAGAGGAGCCTGGCAGGTTACGATCATGGGGTCACAAAGAGTAGGACACAACTGAGGGACTAAAGCTTTCACCTTTGGGCTTCCCTGGTGTGCCAAACAGTAAAGAATCTGCCTGCAATGCAGGAGACTTGGGTTTGACCTCTGGGTCAGGAAGATCCCCTGGAGAGTGGAATGGCTACCCATTCCAATATTCTTGCCTGGAGAATTCTACGGACAGAGGAACTTGGCGGGCTCGAGTTCATGGGGTCACAATGATTTGGACACAACTGAGTGACTAACACACTTCCAAACACACACACTTCAGAACTGATTAAGCTCTTCCTCCATTCAGAACTGATTCAGTTCCTAATTATTTTTTAAATGGAGGCTCTCTTAAATGTCTGTCATAAATTATTTTTTTATACAAAACCTACAGGGTAGATTAACTGGCTGGGGAAAATGTACTGCAGTCATTGTAGCATTTCTTACAAGTTAAATTAATTACAGGAAGGACAAAAGAATATTTTGATTTTTTAGTGCAGAAGGGCAGTGAGTATGTGGTTTATAAAACTTTTTTATTACAAACGTAATAAGATACACACGTTCATATGGTAATTCTATATTTATTTAGTCTTCCAAGGCAATAGAAATAAAAACAGAAGTAAGCAAATGGGATCTAATCAAATTTGCAAGTTTTTGCACAGCAAACATTCAAATATTTTTTTTAAAATCATGATTTCGAAAGTAAGTGCCTTGTAATCATACCCCTCAAGATAACCACTGATAATAAACTGAGACAAATCCTAGTGGGTTCAGTGTTTCATCATTGAATACATTCCCTTCGGTGCTTGAGTTAGTTCAAATTGAACTTTTTATCACTTATAATCATGAATCCAAGCTATACAAAGGAGAACCAAGTAACTATGTTACAAACATGAAGATAGTTGCTATTCAGTTTTATATCTGTAATTATGAGAATGTAATTATGTAATTATGGTGGCTCAGCGGTAAAGAACCCACTTGCCAATGCAGATGTGGGTTTGATCCCTGGTTGGGAAGATCCCCTGGAGAAGGAAATGGCAACCCACTCCAGTATTCTTGCCTGAAAAATCCCATGGNTTCAGCTTCTTCAGCGTTACTGGTTGGGGCATAGACTTGGATAACTGTGATATTGAATGGTTTGCCTTGGAGATGAACAGAGATCATTCTGTCATTTTAGAGATTGCATCCAAGTACTGCATTTTGGACTCTTTTGTTGACCATGATGGCTACTCCATTTCTTCTGAGGGATTTCTGCCCTCAGTAGTAGATATAGTGGTCATCTGAGTTAAATTCACCCGTAGATCTAACTGGTGACTGCTCTGTTTCACTTAGAAACCACAAGTTGTTGTTTTGCTTTGTTTTTAATAAGAGGATTATGTCCAGGCCTTCTGAAATGTGACTATATGATAGACTGGCATATACGTTACTAACAAATTGAAATACATAAAGATCATCAGTACAGTTCAGTTGCTCAGACATATCTGACTCTTTGAGACCCCATGGACTGCAGCACGCCATGCCTCCCTGTCCATCACCAACTCCCAGAGTTTACTCAAACGCATGTGCATTATTGGTGATGCCATCCAACCATCTCATCCTCTGTTGTCCCCTTTTCTTCCCACCTTCAATCTTTCCCAGAATCAGGGTCTTTTCAATTGAGTCAGTTCTTTGCATCAGGTGGCCAAAGGATTGGAATTTCAGCTTCAGCATCAGTCCTTCCAATGAATATTCAGAACTGATTTCCTTTATGATGGACTGGTTCGATCTCCTTGTAGTTCAGGGACTCTTAAGAGTCTTCTCCCACACAACAGTTCAAAAGCATTGATTCTTCCGTGCTCAGCTTTCTTTATGTAAAGATCATAAGGATACATNTTCTTTGCATCAGGTGGCCAAAGGATTGGAATTTCAGCTTCAGCATCAGTCCTTCCAATGAATATTCAGAACTGATTTCCTTTATGATGGACTGGTTCGATCTCCTTGTAGTTCAGGGACTCTTAAGAGTCTTCTCCCACACAACAGTTCAAAAGCATTGATTCTTCCGTGCTCAGCTTTCTTTATGTAAAGATCATAAGGATACATATATATATATATATAATTCTTAAAAATTAACCTTTCATGAGTAGATTATAATAACTTATATAAAGAGTATTACATGCACATATTTATGATTTTAAAATGACTATCTCTTCCAAAGACATAATATCTAATACTGGTATCTACCAACATATTTACAATTAGGATGTTGTTTGGCCCACTCTAATAATATTAGTTGGATGTTTTAAACACACGGAGTGTTCTTTTTGTGGACAGCATTACAGTAGAAAATTTATATATATTGAAGACATAAAATTCTATTCAAAGACTCTTAAATAGTTACAATTAAAATTTTAAAATAGCTTCATTAGAATGCCAATAATTAATATATTAAAGAGGCATATTTCCTTTCAGGGAGCTGAACCTGGTAAAATATAGTAGAATTTAGATCATTTCAAAAGCACCTGATCTGGGAGGGCTACTTGTTGCCTTATTTTAACTACAGCAGTAACGGTCTTAAAATATACTGAAAAAGGTGGCAAGCAGTGATAGTGAATAGGATCAAAAGACATCAGCTGAAGTGTGCATTCACTACTTGAGGCAACTAAGTATAGGAAATCTCCAGTAAGAGGCACTGCTACAGAAAAAAAAAGTACCAAAAAAGGAAAGATCTACTAATATAAAGGCACTGAAGCTAGATTAAGTTTTTCTCATCTTTATTTCCTCATTCCATTTACGAAATTAAAAGCAGTGGCAGTGAAGAACAAGAACAAACTACAGTCAGCATATTCCTCTGTTTCAAACTATACTTTTCTGAATTAGATCAACCCGGAGTTGGTAATGTGGAAAGCTTTGAATTGGAAGTGATGTTGAAATTTTGATTTATATTTAAGAAGGAAAAATGAAATTGGTTCTTGGATTAGGTTTGAGACATATGAATGAACTTAAATTATGCAATTAAGGTCCAGAGTGATGAACATTTTTGATGCACTGAAATTACTAAGAAGTAAAAATTACTAAGAAGCAAAAAATATCCAGAATCATGAACTCTATATCAATCATATAACAACCTTTGTCCACAGATGAGATTTCCAGACAAATGAGGTGAGGCCTGTTTGTAGAAAGCTGAAACTCTTGAGTTCTTAGACTATCTGAAGTCAAGTGAACCTTCAAGGAGGATGCTATGGGTTGAATTGTATCCCTAAAAGTTTATGTGTCCTAAACCCAAGTTCCACAGAAAGCTACCTTTTTGGGAGATAGAAAGTATAGATGTAATCAGGCTGAACTGAGCTCAATAAGATGTACCCTAATACAATATGAAAGGGAATATATAGAGGCCAATGGCGAGACATGCAAGAGAACTGTTGAGAAATTATGAAAATGTATGTCCAAATTGATCTCTCCTACTCAAAGAAAAGTAATATGAATGCATCATTTCCAAAATACATATTTTGGCAGAATACCAAATCCTCAGTATGCTAAGAAACTGTAAACACACAGAAAATATCCTGAAGAATAAAAATGACCAGTTTATGTCAAACTTGACTTTGGAAGAAAGAATAAATGCAATGAATATTTTCAGAAAAGGAACTCTTCCCAGACTATGAACATACATGGATCTTATCCATTTTCATGATTTTATTTCAGAAGACTCTAGACTTTGACTTAAGCTGTTAGGAAGCAGCAGAAAATTATCAGCAATGATCAGCAAGACAATCAAGAATAATTTATATGACAATTGATAACTTAAAGATGGAAAGCAATGAGTATTGACTGAATCTGAGGTCCAGAAAATAAGGAACATTCTAACCAAGGGACTTTTGGCACAAATGAAGAACAGCTCCAGACATTCAGTGAACACACAATGGATCCTGTAGCTGAGGAAAATTCAGAAGCTGATAACAATTTGGAAATCCTATGTTCAACATATTTCCTTTTCCCTTTAAGTATCAGTTCAGTTCAGTTCAGTTCAATTGCTCAGTCGTGTCTGACTCTTTGTGACCCCATGAACCGCAGCTTGCCAGGCCTCCCTGTCCATCACCAACTCCTGGAGTCTACCCAAACCCATGTCCATTGAGTCGATGATGCCATCCAACCATCTCATCCTCTGTTGTCCCCTTCTCCTCCTGCCTTCAATCTTTCCCAGCATCAGGGTCTTTTCAAATGAGTCAGCTCTTCTCATGTAGTGGCCAAAATATTGGAGAATTTCAGCTTCATCATCAGTCCTTCCAATGAACACCCAGGACTGATCTCCTTTAGGATGGACTGGTTGGATCTCCTTGCAGTCTAAGGGACTCTCAAGAGTCTTCTCAAGCACCACAGTTCAAAAGCATCAATTCTTTGGTGCTCACCTTTCTTTATAGTCAAACTCTCACATCCATACATGACCCTTCAAGTATGGTATATGGAAAAAGTTCCTGGGCTGTAACAAAGAGTTAGGAATTGAAGGGAGTGTTTTCTTTGTGCAATTCTCTATTCTGGGATCTCTATTCTGTTCCATTGTCTGTGTTTGTTTTAAACCACATTGTTTTGATTACTGTAGTTTTATAAAATTGTCTGAAGTCTGAGAGGGTGACACCTCCAACTTTGTTTATTTTCTCAAGGTTGCTGGCAATTTGGAGCCTTTAAGAATTCCATATGAAATTTAGGGTTATTTATTCTAGTTTTGTGAAAAAATTCATGGGTATGTTGATAGGCATTGGATTGAATGTGAAGATTGCTTTGGGTAACATGTAATTTTAACATTAATTCTTTCAGCTCAGCTTCATGAGATAACTTTCCATTTATTTGTATCACCTTCAATTTCCTTCATTAATGTTTTCAGAGTATAGGTCTTTCCCTATTTTAGCTATTTTTGTTGTTGTTGTTTGTTTTCTGAGTGTTTTATTCTTTCTAATGTGATGAGTCATTGAGTATGAGTTTGGCTTAAATGGCCTTTATTATGTTGAGATATTGTCCCTCTATATCTACTTTGATGAGAGTAGTTTTTTTAATCATGTGCGGATACTGAATTTTGCAAAAAGTTTTTGCTGCATCTGTTGATGTAATCATGAGATTTTTACCCTTCCTACTGTTAATGTCGTGCATCACATTGATTTGTGAATGCTGAGCCATCCTTGTGACTGTGGAATAAATACAACTCGATTATGGTGTATGATCATTTTTATATAATATTAGATTCCATTTGCTAATATTTCATTGAGGACTTTTACTTCTATAGTCATCAAAGATACTGATCTGCATTTTTTGTTGTTTTTGTTGCAGTTTTTGTTTTGTAGTTTTTGTAGTCTCTTTAGTGTTTATATTAGGGCAATTGTGGACTCATAGAATGAATTTGAGAGTGTACTTTTCAACTTTGGGGGACAGTTTGAGAAGAATAGGTATTAGTTATCCTTTATATTTTTGCTAGAATTCCCTTGTGAAGCTGTCCTGTCCTGGACTTTTGTTTGCTGGGAGGTCTTGATTTGATTTTTTTTTTTCTATTACAAACTCATTTTATCTTATAATGATTGGTCTGTTCAAGTTGTCTATTTCTTCTTAATTCAGTTTTGACAGGTTATATGTTTCTAGAAATTAATACAGAACCCCATGACAGCCAAGAGCACCAAATTTCAATACCAAATTTTCTTATCATTCTTCTGGCACAAAAGAAGCTGAGGCCCCCACAGCTTAAAGGTCTGTGGGTCTTTGATGTTGTAAAGATCTTACGGGATTGGACTGGAGAGTGGAATGTTATCTCATCATTCTTATTATAAAAGGTACTTTCTTGATACTCTATTGTACTTCTTTACCTAATGCCAATGGAATGCTTTTATGATGTCATTAGATGTGCTTTAAGACTTGAAAAAATACAACCAAGTAAAAGGAAAATAAAGAAAATGGGGAACCCACTTTCAGAAGACGTGACAAAATACTTTACAATTCTGCTTTTCTTTCATAAGAACATATTTTAAAAATGATTTTTTAATAACAGTAACCCAATATTTCAGTTCAGTTCAGTCACTCAGTGGTGTCTGCCTTTTTGTGAGCCCATGGACTGCAGTACACCAGGCCTCCCTGTCCATCAAGAACTCCCAGAGTTTACTCAAACTCACGTGCTTTGAGTCAGTGGTGTCATCTAATCAGCTCATCATCTGTCATCCCATTTTCCTCCTGCCTTCAGTCTTTTCCATCATGAGGGNACAGTAACCCAATATTTCAGTTCAGTTCAGTCACTCAGTGGTGTCTGCCTTTTTGTGAGCCCATGGACTGCAGTACACCAGGCCTCCCTGTCCATCAAGAACTCCCAGAGTTTACTCAAACTCACGTGCTTTGAGTCAGTGGTGTCATCTAATCAGCTCATCATCTGTCATCCCATTTTCCTCCTGCCTTCAGTCTTTTCCATCATGAGGGTCTTTTCCAATGAGTCAGTTCTTCGCATCAGGTGCCCAAAAGACTGGAGTTTCAGCTTCAGCATTGGTTTTTCCAGTGATTATTCAGGACTGATTTCCTTTAGGATAGACTGTTTGTATCTCCTTGCAATCCAAGGGACTCTCAAGAGTCTTTTCCAGCACCACAGTTTAAAAGCATCAATTCTTTGATGCTTAGCTTTCTTTATGGTCCAGCTCTCACATCCATCCATGACTACTGCAAAAACCATAGCTTTGACTTAATGGACCTTTGTTGGTAAAGTAATGTCTCTGCTTTTTAATATGCTGTCTAGGTTGGTCACAACTTTTCTTCCAAGCAGCAAGTGTCTTTTAATTTCATGGCTGCAGTCACCATCTGCAGTGATTTAGGAGACCTCTGTCACTGTTTCCATTGTTTCCCCATCTATTCACTATGAAGTGATGGGACCAGATGCCATGATATTAGTTTTCTGAACGTTGAATGTAAAGCCAACTTTTTCACCATCCTCTTTCACTTTTTTCAAGAGGCTCTTTATTTATTTGCTTTCTGCAATAAGTGTGGTGTCACCTGCATATCTGAAGTTATTGATATTTCTCCTGGCAATCTTGATTCTGGCTTGTGTTTAATCCAGTCCAGTATTTCTCATGATGTACTCTGCATATAAGTTAAATAAGCAGGGTAACAATATACAACCTTGACATGCTCCTTTCCCAATTTGGAACCAGTCTGTTGCTCCATGTCCAGTTCTAACTGTTGCTTCTTAACTTGCATATAGATTTCTCAGGAGGCAGGTCAAACTACTGTACATTGCATTCACCTCACACACTAGCAAAGTAATGCTCAAAATTTTCCATGCCAGGATCCAATAGTAAGTGAACCATGAACTTCCAGATGTTCAAGTTGAATTCAGAAAAAGCAGAGGAACCAGAGATCAAATTACCAACATCCGTTGGATCATTGAAAAAGTGAGAGAGTTCCAGAAAAACATCTACTTCTGCTTTATTGACTATGCCAAATGCAATACTTAGTTGTCTATAAAAGCACCATTAAGAAAAAAACAAGGCAAAAAAAAAAAAAGGTGGGAGAATATATCTGGCTGGTTGCCTCCTCTTTCTGGGTTGTTGATAAGGCTGACACACACAGAACATGTTTAGTCCTTAAACTACTTTTAGAATGCTCAGTTGAAATCTAAACCATGGTGCACGGACTGAAACTTCTGAATTCTGAATAAAATCGTTCAAAATTTGTTCTCCAGATTGACAAAGAACTGTTAGATTAATCCAATTTAAATGTATGAACAATATATACATCTGTTTATTGGGACAGATTTCAGTTTAGTTCAATCACTCAGTCATGTCTGACTCTTTGCAACCCCATGGACTGCAGCATGCTAGGCTTCCCTGTCCGTCAGCAATTCTTCGAGCTTGTCCAAACTCATGTCCATTGACTTGTTAATGCCATCCAACCAGCTCATCCTCTGTGGCCCTCTTCTCTGCTGCCCTCAACTTTTCCAGCATCAAGGTCTTTTTTCAAAGAGTCAGTTTTTTGCCTCAGGTGGCCAAAAGATTGGAGGTTCAGCTTCAGCATCAGTCCTTCCAATGAATACTCAGGACAGATTTAATTTAGGATTAACTGGTTTGATCTCTTTGCAGTCCAAGGGACTCTCAAGAGTCTTCTCCAACACGACAGTTCAAAAGCATCAATTTTTCACTGCCCAGCCATCTTTATGGTTCATATCTCATAGCCACACATGAGTATAGGAAAAACTATAGCTTTGACTATGTGGAACTTCGTTGGTAAAGTAAAATCTCTGCTTTTTAATATTCTCTCTAGGTTTGTCAGAGCTTTTCTTCCAGGTAGCAAATGTCTTTTAATTTCATGGCAGCAGTCAACATGTGCAGTGATTTTGGAGCCCCCAAAATTAAAATCTCTCACTTATTTCATGGTTTTCCCATCTATTTGCCATGAAGTGATGGAACCAGATGCCATGATCTTAGTTTTCTGAATGTCTAGTTTTAAGCCAGCTTTTTCACTCTCTTCTTTCACTTTCATCAAGAGACTTTTTAGTTCCTCTTCACTTTCTGCCTTAAAGATAGTCTCATCTGCATAGCTGAGGTGTTTGATATTTCTCCCAGTAAACTGGATTCCAGCTTATGCTTCATTCAGTTGAACCTTTCACATGATATACTCTGTATATAAGCTAAATAAGCAGGATGACTATATACAGCCTTGACATACTCTTTCCCGATTTGGACCAGTCTGTTGTTCCATGTCCAGTTCTAACTGTTACTTCTTGACCAAGAAAAAGAAATGAAAAAAGGCAAAAATGGTTATCTGAGGAGGCCTTACAAATAGCTGAGAAAAGAAGAGAAGCAAAAAGGAAAGGAGGAAAAGAAAGCTATATCCATCTGAATGCAGAGTTTCAAAGAATATCAAGGAGCGATAAGAAAGCCTTCCTAAGTGATCAATGCAAATATAGGAAAACCATAGAATGGGAAAAACTAGAGATCTCTTCAAGAAAATTAGAAATACAAAGATGCAAAGATGGGCACAATAAAGGATAGAAAAATGTATGGACCTAACAGAAGCAGAAGAAACTAAGAAAAGGTGACAAGAATATACAGAAGAACTATACAAAAAAGATCTTAAATACCCAGATAACCATAATGGTGTGATCACTCACCTAGAATCAGACATCCTGGAGTAAGAAGTCAAGTGGGCCTTAGGCAGCATCACTATGAAAAAAGCTGGTGGAGGTGATGGAATTCTAGTTGAGCTATTTCAATTCCTACAAGATGATGCTGTGAAAGTGCTGCACTCAATATGCCAGCAAATTTGGAAACTCAGCAATGGCCACAGGACTGGAAAAGGTCAGTTTTCATTCTAATCCCAAAGAAAAGCAATGCCAAAGAATGCTCAAACTACCACACAACTGCACTCATCTCACACGCTAGTAAAGTAATGCTCAAAATTATCCAAGCTAGGCTTCAATAGTACATGAACTGAGAACTTCCAGATGTTCAAACTGGATTTTAAAAAGGCAGAGGAAGGAGAGATCAAATTGCCAACATCTGTTGGGTTATCGAAAAAGCGAGAGAATTCCAGAAAGAAACATGTGCTTCCTTGACTATGCTAAAGCCTTTGACTGTGTGGATCAGAACAAACTGTGGAATATTCTTCAATAAATGGGAATACCAAACCACCTTACCTGCCTTTTGAGAAATCGGTATGCAGGTCAAGAAGCAACAGTTAGAACCGGACATGGAACAATGGACTGGTTCCAATTTGAGAAAGAGTCAGACTTAAGAGATGCCAATGAGAAACAGAGACAGAATGCTCAAACTACCACACAACTGCACTCATCTCACACGCTAGTAAAGTAATGCTCAAAATTATCCAAGCTAGGCTTCAATAGTACATGAACTGAGAACTTCCAGATGTTCAAACTGGATTTTAAAAAGGCAGAGGAAGGAGAGATCAAATTGCCAACATCTGTTGGGTTATCGAAAAAGCGAGAGAATTCCAGAAAGAAACATGTGCTTCCTTGACTATGCTAAAGCCTTTGACTGTGTGGATCAGAACAAACTGTGGAATATTCTTCAATAAATGGGAATACCAAACCACCTTACCTGCCTTTTGAGAAATCGGTATGCAGGTCAAGAAGCAACAGTTAGAACCGGACATGGAACAATGGACTGGTTCCAATTTGAGAAAGAGTCAGACTTAAGAGATGCCAATGAGAAACAGAGACAGTATCTATAAAGGCTGTCAGGTTGAATTAAATGGTGGCCTTTAAAAAGTCAGCAAAGGTTTAAGTAATCTAAATAAAGAGAAGAATACAACCAAATTATTCCAGTAAAATTTTAGCAGAAGTTTAATCTTTCTTTCAATAGAATTAAGATAAAACTTAGAAGAACACAATTATAAACTTGTGCATTTCTAGAAAATACTTTAACCATATGGATTGATTTGCTGCTGAAATTGTATTTATTGCAACCAAGGTAGAATTAAAAATTAGTGTAGCTCTCATTTATTTGAATAAGAAGTAAATAAAGAAAAGAGCCTTTGCCTACACATGTAAGCATAGAGAGAGAATAAAAATGTACACATTTAATATGTCCACTTCAGATATATCGAAAATCATTAAATTGTTTCTATATGCTACAACACCAGTTAATGCAGAGTATCATTATTTGTCAAATTCTGGTAACCTTCTGCTATAACTAGAGAGGCTGATATAATTTCTGTAAAAATTTTTGTTTTAACTTTTGTGTATTGGCTATTTATTATTGGAGGTACTTGTTCATCTAGATTTCTTTGTGGAGCATAATACATATGACAGATCTAAACAGAAGCAGTTAAATATTTAAATTATATTTTAAAATATAAATGTAAAATATTATTTTTAAGAGAACCTGATGCTATACTTGGAAGGAATTGTAAGATACTTCTCATCCTTCTTGGAGTTAAGTACAATTTTTGTTTGTAGTGGATAAACAATGCCAAATGGAATAATGTTAATTGAATAGTACTTTTTTTCATTTTTCTTCTATTTTAGTTGATTTGTCTTTAGTGAATAAGGATGAAGAAGCTCTCTATTTCTCGGGAAATTCTCTTGGCCTTCAACCAAAAATGGTTAAAACATACCTGGAAGAGGAACTAGATAAATGGGCCAAAATGTAAGTATTATTTCAAAAGCTAACAATCAAAATCTCATACAAGTATTGTAAAAATCACTCTAGACTATCTAATATTTGAAAAGGTGTAAAGCAGAATCTTAGAATATTAGAGCAGAGAGGAACCAGAGGGATTATGTTCAATGAGTGATAAAATATTCTCATTTTATGGATGAAGTAACTGAGGATCAGTAAATAAGATCATATGGCAAATTAGTGATAGAATCAATAGTAAAACTTTTAAAACATTTTAAAAATTAAGCTCCTCCTCTGAATTGGCACATCTATGTCATAAGCAATTATTTTATTTTTTTAATTACTAACAAGGGAGTTAATATTTAGGATTCATTTTAGTGTTTTCATGATTCGTTCTTGGCTAAACTCTAGCACACCAATTTTTATAAATAAGAAAATAAAAATTGTTGAGAGGGGACAAGAGGTTGAGTAAAACAGAAGGTATTTCCCTCACCAAACTGAACTTGATTATTGAGAAGATGTGTATCCCTGTTGTCTCAGATGGTAAAGATTCATGCCTATGCCTGCAATGCAGGAGACCCTAGTTCAGTTGCTGGGTTGGGAAGATTCCCTGGAGAAGGGCATGGCAACTCATTCCAGTATTCGTGCCTGGGGAATCCCATGGCCAGAGGAGCCTCGCGGGCTGCAGTCCATGGGGTTGCAAAAGAGTTGGACATGATTAAGCAACTAAAACTTTCATTGAGTAGATGTTCCATTGGGGCTTAGTTTAGCAGGTTCACTCTAACTGTGTAGGAATCTTACATCAGGATTCATGTTTTCCTCCGTTTTTCTGTTCTGCTTTTACTCTTCTGCTTTTGAAACCCTCCATACTCTCTATCCGGGGAAGGCAATGGCACCCCACCCCAGTACTCTTGCCTGGAAAATCCAATGGACGGAGTAGCCTGGTGGGCTGCAGTCCATGGGGTCGCTAACAGTCGGACAGACTGAGCGACTTCACTTTCACTTTTCTCTTTCATGCATTGGAGAAGGAAATGGCAACCCACTCCAGTATTCTTGCCTGGAGAATCC
>SJYX01015843.1:312415-363251 GCA_006410675.1 Oreotragus oreotragus
TTAGGTGGTCTGGTATTCCCATCTCTTTCAGAATTTTCCACAGTTTATTGTGATCCACACAGTCAAAGGCTTTGGCATAGTTAATAAAGCAGAAATAGATGTTTTTCTGGAACTCTCTTGCTTTTTCCATGATCCAGCGGATGTTGGCAATTTGATCTCTGGTTCCTCTGCCTGTTCTAAAACCAGCTTGAACATCAGGGAGTTCACGGTTCACATATTGCTGAAGCCTGGCTTGGAGAATTTTGAGCATTACTTTACCAGCGTGTGAGATGAGTGCAATTGGTTCTTAGAATCTGAAAAAAAGGATGAGGGGGAAGCTAAACCTAAAGCACAAGGGAAAAAAAGAAATTCAGGAATATGAAACCATACCAGATAATAATTCTGAGCCAGATATTTAGCACTCATAGAAACCCAAAATGACCTTTCCAGCTTTCTATGTTCTTCAGGCCAGTGGTCTTTTCTATTGGGAGCAAAACCTCTTCTTTAAAGTTAAGTTTAAACTGACTGCCAGTGATCACTAACATGGCTCTTAGATAACACTGCAGAGTTCTTAATTTTAGTGGTTAAGAATGTAAGTTCACAACTCAGTGCAAGAATAATAGAGTTTTACACAATTTATTAGATCTATTATAATTTTATTTGCATAACATTTATGCATATTTTTAAAAGTAAATATCACTACATTTGGAAGCATTCCACACTTGCAGATTTTGATATTTTAAAATATGAGGGTCATAGTTAATAAAAATGGTTAATATTCATTTTTGGCCTAAATGTAAAATATAGCAGATAATTAGATTGAACTTGAGATTTGGAGAGTGTCTTTGCCTCTTAGATATTTGTTCAGCAAACTGCATTTTTATCCTTCATGTATATTCTAAAGTATGCTGCTCTGCTATCCTATTTGTATCCTTCAATTATCCTACTTTATTAAAAGGCTGGTTGATTATTCTCAAAACTTTTACTCCAGTTATGCCTCAAAACTTTTACTCTAGAGGTGTCGGGACAGGCTACCTCTCTGTCATAATATCCTCCAATTGTTGCTGCCTTTCAATTTTATATTTTACATTGTGACAACAGAAACTTACATACTCTTAACCCCCCCTACCAATTTTTCATCAGACAGACGATTTAGCAAGGAAGTATGTTGTAATGCTTCAAGCAATGTAAAGTGAACTTTAAAAAGACTTCTTCTGAGTAAAAGATTAGAAAACTAGTCGGTTTTATTTAGTCTTTTCATTGTAAACTGTGGTGTCCCAGTCAATATCATGGTGCTACCGCCCAGCGATATCAGTAGTATTTGAGGTTCGTGAATACTGTCTTGTTTCCTTCCATCCCACCCCCAATCTTTAATCTTAAATGTGTTTTTTCATTCTTTTTTTGCTCCTAAATATTTAGCTTAAAACTCCACTCTAGCCTTTTCAGCTAACATCGTGTTGGAAGGAAAACTTTTCCTCTATCAACTTACCTTCTAGAGGTTGGGGGCCTGAGGATTAATTGACAACAGATAGATTAGCTTTCCAGGTGGTACTAGTGGTAAAGAATCTGCCTGCCAATGCAGGAGACACAAGATACATGTTCAATCCTTGGGTCAGTGAGATCCCTGGAGTAGAAAATGATAACCAACTCCAGTATTCTTGCCTGGAGAATCCCATGGAGAGGAGCCTGGCAGGCTACACAAAGAGTTGGACATCATGCAGCAGGTACACACACACAGATTAGCAGGAGAAAACTTTAGTTTACATGGGCTCAGAAACACACTACAGTGATTCACTTATCAGCCAGAGTAAGGGATTAAAACCAATTTAACAAAAAGGGGGAGTTTTAGGCTTCAGTAGGAAAGTATGGTCAGCTCTACTGGGCTTTTCCATCTTAATAATAACCAGCAGAATCTTTCCTGCTTGGAGCTCCCCAAGAGAAAGACTGAGGGAAAGTAAATGTGTAACTCCTAGTGGTAAGGGCCATTCTTCTCTGATGATGGGTCAGTGGTGGTGGTATTTTCAGGAGGCTTTCCTTAAGTTTGGACAATGTTTCTTTCTTAGGTCAAACATGATTTTTTTTTTTTTTAAACATGCTTTTAAAGTAATCTTCCTGCCACTCTGGTGGCCCATTGTTTCCTTCACTTGCCTTTCTAACTATTGCCTTTGCTTTTGTACTAAATTTCCCTTGCATATGTTTGGTTTGCCTCTGGATCTGGAGCCACTCGTTATTGTAATGCGTATCATCTGGTTATCTGCTCTTCTTCATCTCCGCCAACCCTAATTCTGCCCTACTTCTCAGCAGACACTCAAACCAAGACAGTGCCCGCCCCCAATCCTGACCAGTGAGAGATTTTGAGAGCTGAGTCAAAGAGCTACACAGTCACTAAATAATGTACCTTAAAATTATTTGCTTAACAGAGTAAAATAATATTTAAAAATTATTATCTTAACAGTAACTGAGAAATTTGAGTGGTCTAAGTGAAATATTGTCCTGGGATATTGATGTCAAATCTCAATCCAAATCTCATCCATGACCTAGAACATAGGAAATGCCATTTGGCTTATGTTTTTTATCTTCTAAGTCATCATCTTTAATGGACTATTGTAAACATATGACCTACTTATCTATAAAATAAACCATCACAGGTCATATGCAGCTCAATCTCAATCTTATAATTCATGTGACTGCCATATGTGATTACTTTACACTAAAGAAAAGTCAAGAATACAGGCACACTTAGAAATATTTTAGGACTCAATTAATTTCTTCTAAAACTTTAAGTGATTCAAGCAAGACTATGAAATTAAAATGCTTACCTCTGTATTTTTTAAATGACTATTAGTATTTTCCAAATTCATTTTCAACTGTATATGATTTCTAAAGTAGGTTAATACTTTATTTGGAGAATAAATTATTTGTTTGATGAAATGATAATATTTATATTATTTTAATTTTCTGAAATAGAAAACTTTTAGTGTAATTTTGCTCTTTGATATATAATAGTTATCGGCAAGAAGATATAACAACAATAAGAAGCAACAATGTCATATGCTTGTTCATTGTGGGTCTGCTAAGATGGATAGGCAATAAACTTAAATTGGGGGAATATTTAAAATTAAATATTTACTAATGACTCAGATCAATTAAAAGAAAATGAGTTAGTAATCATAGTGGTAAAATTCAGCTATGTCAGTCCTAAAGAGCACATTGTAAGTTGAAAGATGTATGTTGTGTCCCTAGGTAGTAATCACTATATTACCAGTCTTCTGGGTTATCTCATTTGCTAGATAAATGAATGTCTTTCTTTTTTATAGGGGCAAAAAAATTGCCACAGTTGTGTCTTTATAGGGATTCTTATAAAAACTGATACATTTTAGGTAGAATTACTTAAAAAGAAAAATAGCACACTGAATTACACAGTAAGAACAAACTGCCTGGTTTGCAGTGACTTAGCTTACATGGTAATATGTGTGCAGAAAGGGTTCTGGTGAAGCACATGGGATACGTATGCTTCTGCAGACCTGCAGTCTCATTCAATTTAAGGGTTTCTTTCTTTAAAAAATATAAAAGTGTTTTGTAGAGGAGGAAAGACTTGCCCCCTACTCTCATAGGTCCATTACTGGGCTTAGGAAATAAAGTAACAGTCAGATTAACAGAAGATAAGGCATAAAATTTTATTACTTTTTAATATTACATGCATGAGGGCACCACAGGAAAAAAAGAAATGAACATCCAAAAAAAGCAATGAGATTTGAAAGCTTATATATTGTCTTAATAGGGGCTAACGAGGAGCTATACAGGTCACTCTGAGGAAAGTAAATGATTTTTAGGAAGGATGAATAGGCTGTTAGAAGAATAGATGGGAAGTGTGGTAGTTTGTGACAAAGTCTATCTGGCTGTGGTGCTGACTTTGTCTCCTCTCTTGTGACCCGAGACAATCTTCCCTTGTTGATGAAACTTCCAAAAAGGGAATTAAGGACAAATTGAGTTCTTTTGGAGGATCTGTCTTCAGGCAGATAAGGGGAGTTCAGAGATATCCTCCCTTGCATTTGCTCTTTTTCAAGTACCTCTAGCACATAATAATCCTTATGCCCAAGCAGCAAGTTTTAGTGTGGCATATTCTGCCTCCAGTGTGAATAAGAAGGTACATGGTATGACATGTTACAGAGCTTTTCCTGACATCTCTTTTGGCTAATCATCAACTGGGTCACAGAAAAAAGTTGTGATATCATTAAGGGAGACTCTTTGAAGTCTTATTTATTTACTTACTGGGGGGAGCTTTTAAAAGCAAGCACTTTTCATTCTGTAGGATGGTTAAAGCGCAGTCTTATTTCAATGAGGATCCACATTTCTATTAACTTCCTAATTAGATTTTATATCCTGAAATCTAATTTCATGAGCAAATACTGCTCTGCAGATATCTCAGCCGACTCACAGCAATGACTGATGCAATGGTAGTGAGTGAACTCTTTCCTATGCTCTCTTTTCCTTCACAGCATTAGTAAAAGAAAATTGCACCTACACTGCAACTACTTTAAGCAGTTTAGAATGAAAACAACATAAGCTTTCTCTTAAATTGAATATGTATGTTTATAACTGCACTGTGATCCACATCAGCTCTTTCTAATGACAGGCCACTTTGAGTTTATTTGGGTAACACTTCCTAAATACATTTCACTACCCTAGGCTAGTAATTTTTTTTTTTCTTAAACATGCTTTTAAAGTAATCTTCCTGCCACTCTGGTGGCCCATTGTTTCCTTCACTTGCCTTTCTAACTATTGCCTTTGCTTTTGTACTAAATTTCCCTTGCATATGTTTGGTTTGCCTCTGGATCTGGAGCCACTCGTTATTGTAATGCGTATCATCTGGTTATCTGCTCTTCTTCATCTCCGCCAACCCTAATTCTGCCCTACTTCTCAGCAGACACTCAAACCAAGACAGTGCCCGCCCCCAATCCTGACCAGTGAGAGATTTTGAGAGCTGAGTCAAAGAGCTACACAGTCACTAAATAATGTACCTTAAAATTATTTGCTTAACAGAGTAAAATAATATTTAAAAATTATTATCTTAACAGTAACTGAGAAATTTGAGTGGTCTAAGTGAAATATTGTCCTGGGATATTGATGTCAAATCTCAATCCAAATCTCATCCATGACCTAGAACATAGGAAATGCCATTTGGCTTATGTTTTTTATCTTCTAAGTCATCATCTTTAATGGACTATTGTAAACATATGACCTACTTATCTATAAAATAAACCATCACAGGTCATATGCAGCTCAATCTCAATCTTATAATTCATGTGACTGCCATATGTGATTACTTTACACTAAAGAAAAGTCAAGAATACAGGCACACTTAGAAATATTTTAGGACTCAATTAATTTCTTCTAAAACTTTAAGTGATTCAAGCAAGACTATGAAATTAAAATGCTTACCTCTGTATTTTTTAAATGACTATTAGTATTTTCCAAATTCATTTTCAACTGTATATGATTTCTAAAGTAGGTTAATACTTTATTTGGAGAATAAATTATTTGTTTGATGAAATGATAATATTTATATTATTTTAATTTTCTGAAATAGAAAACTTTTAGTGTAATTTTGCTCTTTGATATATAATAGTTATCGGCAAGAAGATATAACAACAATAAGAAGCAACAATGTCATATGCTTGTTCATTGTGGGTCTGCTAAGATGGATAGGCAATAAACTTAAATTGGGGGAATATTTAAAATTAAATATTTACTAATGACTCAGCTCAATTAAAAGAAAATGAGTTAGTAATCATAGTGGTAAAATTCAGCTATGTCAGTCCTAAAGAGCACATTGTAAGTTGAAAGATGTATGTTGTGTCCCTAGGTAGTAATCACTATATTACCAGTCTTCTGGGTTATCTCATTTGCTAGATAAATAAATGTCTTTCTTTTTTATAGGGGCAAAAAAATTGCCACAGTTGTGTCTTTATAGGGATTCTTATAAAAACTGATACATTTTAGGTAGAATTACTTAAAAAGAAAAATAGCACACTGAATTACACAGTAAGAACAAACTGCCTGGTTTGCAGTGACTTAGCTTACATGGTAATATGTGTGCAGAAAGGGTTCTGGTGAAGCACATGGGATACGTATGCTTCTGCAGACCTGCAGTCTCATTCAATTTAAGGGTTTCTTTCTTTAAAAAATATAAAAGTGTTTTGTAGAGGAGGAAAGACTTGCCCCCTACTCTCATAGGTCCATTACTGGGCTTAGGAAATAAAGTAACAGTCAGATTAACAGAAGATAAGGCATAAAATTTTATTACTTTTTAATATTACATGCATGAGGGCACCACAGGAAAAAAAGAAATGAACATCCAAAAAAAGCAATGAGATTTGAAAGCTTATATATTGTCTTAATAGGGGCTAACGAGGAGCTATACAGGTCACTCTGAGGAAAGTAAATGATTTTTAGGAAGGATGAATAGGCTGTTAGAAGAATAGATGGGAAGTGTGGTAGTTTGTGACAAAGTCTATCTGGCTGTGGTGCTGACTTTGTCTCCTCTCTTGTGACCCGAGACAATCTTCCCTTGTTGATGAAACTTCCAAAAAGGGAATTAAGGACAAATTGAGTTCTTTTGGAGGATCTGTCTTCAGGCAGATAAGGGGAGTTCAGAGATATCCTCCCTTGCATTTGCTCTTTTTCAAGTACCTCTAGCACATAATAATCCTTATGCCCAAGCAGCAAGTTTTAGTGTGGCATATTCTGCCTCCAGTGTGAATAAGAAGGTACATGGTATGACATGTTACAGAGCTTTTCCTGACATCTCTTTTGGCTAATCATCAACTGGGTCACAGAAAAAAGTTGTGATATCATTAAGGGAGACTCTTTGAAGTCTTATTTATTTACTTACTGGGGGGAGCTTTTAAAAGCAAGCACTTTTCATTCTGTAGGATGGTTAAAGCGCAGTCTTATTTCAATGAGGATCCACATTTCTATTAACTTCCTAATTAGATTTTATATCCTGAAATCTAATTTCATGAGCAAATACTGCTCTGCAGATATCTCAGCCGACTCACAGCAATGACTGATGCAATGGTAGTGAGTGAACTCTTTCCTATGCTCTCTTTTCCTTCACAGCATTAGTAAAAGAAAATTGCACCTACACTGCAACTACTTTAAGCAGTTTAGAATGAAAACAACATAAGCTTTCTCTTAAATTGAATATGTATGTTTATAACTGCACTGTGATCCACATCAGCTCTTTCTAATGACAGGCCACTTTGAGTTTATTTGGGTAACACTTCCTAAATACATTTCACTACCCTAGGCTAGTAAACTGGCAAAATGAAGAAGCTGATTCTGTGTGTGACATCTTAAAGAAAGGAAGATGCCAAAAGCATTGCAGGAAGAAACAGATCCTTAAAGATTATTACCATGGTGTCTACCAGGGTGAGAAGTAGGTGGCATAATATTCTGAGATATAAATTCTTTGAGGCAGAACATGGAATTTTACTGCCTAACTGCAATAAGAGGTATTGTGCTATCAGCAAGGCCATGGAGCACTATGTGATTAAAATAAAAAAGGATTCAAGTATATGCCTTTAACCACTATTTAATGATAAAGATTTTTGTCTTTAGCATTTATATTGGAAGTCAAGAAAGAGGCAAGCTTCAGGCTACCTAACAATAATATAAATAATACTCACTAACAATTGTCCTTCTCTTCCTCCTTACTTCTTATAGTCTGATTATTCTCAAAGTCTTCTTCCTTCATCTCACTTTATATCATAACTGAAATATGAGTTTAAAAACTGTGTTTTACACCACATGCTGATGTGTAGTGCAATGTTAGTCGCTCAATCGTGTCTGACTCCTTGCAACCCCATGGACTGTAGCCTGGTGCCAGGCCCCTCTGTCCATGGAATTCTCCAGGCATACTGCAGTGTGTGCCACTTCCGTCTCCAAGGAATCAATCTCCAACCCAGGGGTTGAACTCAGGTCTCCTGGTTCTCCCACATTGCTGGCAGATACCATCTGAGCTACCAGGGAAGCCTTCACATGCTGATGAAGCGAGTTTTATAATTAGATTTGCACTAGGAAAGACAACTCAAAAAAGGGGTACCATGTACCAAGATCTTTCACATGGTATCTTATTTATTTTTGATAGAAATCCTTTAAGGTACATATTATAACCCATTTACTTTTATAAAAGTGGGAAATTAGGTACTGCTGGAAGAAGCGCAAGCTTGAATCAAGATTGCCGGGAGGAATATCAATAACCTCAGATATGCAGATGACACCACCCTTATGGCAGAAAGACAGGTCAGGAAGCAACAGTTAGAACTGGACATGGAACAACAGACTGGTTCCAAATAGGAAAAGGAGTATGTCAAGGCTGTATATTGTCACCCTGCTTAATTAACTTCTATGCAGAATACATCATGAGAAATGCTGGGCTGGAAGATTCCAGCACAGCTGGAATCAAGATTGCCGAGAGAAATATCAATAACCTCAGATATGCAGATGACACCACCCTTATGGCAGAAAGTGAAGAGAAACTAAAAAGCCTCTTGATGAAAGTGAAAGAGGAGAGTGAAAAAGTTGGCTTAAAGCTCAACATTCAGAAAACAAAGATCATGGCATTTAGTCCCATCATTTAATGTGATATAGATGGGGAAATGTGAAAACCGTGTCAGACTTTATTTTGGGGGGCTACAAAATCACTGCAGATGGTGATTGCAGCCATGAAATTAAAAGATGCTTACTCCTTGGAAGGAAAGTTATGACCAACCTAGACAGCATACTAAAAAGCAGAGATATTACTTTGCCAACAAAAGTCCATCTAGTCAAGGCTATGGTTTTTCCAGTAGTCAGGTATGGATATGAGAGTTGGACTATGAAGAAAGCTGAGCACCAAAGAATTGATACTTTTGAATTGTGGTGTTGGAGAAGACTCTTGAGAGTCCTTTGGACCACAAGGAGATCCAACCAGTTCATTCTAAAGGAGATCAATCCTGGGTATTCACTGGAAGGACTAATGCTACAGCTGAAACTCCAATACCACCTCATGAAAAGAGTTGACTCATTGGAAAAGGCTGATGCTGAGAGTAATTGGGGGTAGGAGGAGAACGGGACAACAGAGAATGAGATGGAGGGATGGCAATACCAACTCGATGGAGATGAGTCTGGGTAAACTCCAGGAGTTGGTGATGGACAGGGAAGCCTGGTGTGCTTCAGTCATGGGGTCACAAAGCGTTGGACAGGACCGGTAAACTGAACTGAACTGATCTGGATGTACTGTTCACTAAGTAACTTCCACAGTCTGACCTAGTTAATGTATTTGTAAACTATAGGTGAATTAGATGATTAATACATTCTTAGCAATAAATATTGGAGAAGGAAATGGCAATCCACTCCAGTGGTCTTGCCTGGAGAATCCCTGGGACGGGGGAGCTTTGTGGGCTGCCGTCTATGGGGTTGCATAGAGTCAGACACGACTGAAGCTACTTAGTAGCAGCAGCAACAGCAGCAATAAAGGTTATAATTTTAGTGTAATGAGGGTCTCAACACTTATATTGACAGGAAATAGTCAGGATTTTGTGAGTTTGGGAAAAAATCAATTATAAACCATTTTATGCCTCACTTTTTCGTGTCATAATATAGGTGTTCACTCCATCGTCTGCCTATTTTTGATTGAGTAAGGAGGGACTAGGAGACAAAAATAAGATGGATGGTGACCCTTTCTGTATAGCAAGGTTTCTAAGGATTCATCATTAGCACAACTTTATTAATTATGTTTCAAAGAATATTTACTTTTTATAAGGCCTCTATTTCAAAGGATAGATATACAACACATTTTATTCTGCTGAAGAAATGGATTTGCCATGATGGAAAGTCTGAATGGCATAAGTATCTGTGATGCCATGTGACAGAGAAATTAAGATATTGAACAACTTGGGAAATGATTTGGAAATACAGAGCATTCTCTAAAAGCAGATAGATTACAAGCATTGAACACTTTATAATAAAGGAAAAAAGTGAAAATTAATATAATTTGATACACACAGTTGATTATTTATTGGGGTACTTCAGTCTTCTAGAATTATACTTTCCCTGGTATTATTAAAATACATGTGGAGAGTTCATACAAAGAAGATCTAAACCAGATTATTTAAAATTTACCACCAGCCCCTTTTCTCCCCTCCTGAAATTCTATATATTTCTTAACCAATGCTCAGTTCAGTCACTCAGTCGTGTCCGACTCTTTGCGACCCCATGAATTGCATCACGCCAGGCCTCCCTGTTCATCACCGTCTCCCGGAGTTCACTCAGGCTCACGTCCATCGAGTCTGTGATGCCATCCAGCCATCTCATCCTCGGTCGTCCCCTTCTCCTCCTGCCCCCAATCCCTCCCAGCATCAGAGTCTTTTCCAAAAGGTGGCTGAGAATTCAAGCTTAAATCTCATTTAATAGCTAAAGAGGAAGAAAGATGCAGGCCTCTTAGGGGATAGTTAAGGGCTTCTATGAAAGATGGATGGATCCCTGAAGAATAGATAGGAGGAATAGTCTGAAGTTTATCTGGGGAGGTGGTGTTGCTTGTAGTCTTTCCTTGCTAAGAGGCTTCCCAGGTAGCTCAGATGGTAACGTGTCTGCCTGCAGTGCAGGAGACCTGGGTTTGATCCCTGGGTTGGAAAGATTCCCTGGAGAAGGAAATGGCAACCCACCCAGGTATTCTTACCTGACAAATTCCAGGGACAGAGGAGCCTGGTAGGCCACAGTGGACACAACTGAGCAACTGCCATGCACACACTGTGCTAAGAGTCAATCTTCTTTAGCTGTTGAAACTCTTGGGAAGATTTATGATAACTGAGTTTCTTTCAAAGGATCTGTCTTTAGGCAGATAGCGAACTTCAGAGAAAGCCTCTTCAAGCCTGGTAGGCTACAGTGGACACAACTGAGCAACTGCCATGCACACACTGTGCTAAGAGTCAATCTTCTTTAGCTGTTGAAACTCTTGGGAAGATTTATGATAACTGAGTTTCTTTCAAAGGATCTGTCTTTAGGCAGATAGCGAACTTCAGAGAAAGCCTCTTCTTGGACTTTCTGTTTCTTCAAGTGCCTATAGCACAATATGATGAATGTCCCACAATAATGTTTTAGGATGGCGTATTCTACTAGCCTTCATCTCTAAGAGAAGGTTTTCCAGCTCACTGCTACCAGCTTATTTAATTCCAGAATATGTATTCATTGCAGTTAACACTATACATAAAGCACATGCTTATTCCTTTCTTCCAAGTTTACATAGTCTTTGGATTCCAAAAGAATTAAAAACAATCTGTTCCAGAGCTTTCTAATATACAAGTTTGTAACAGCACACAAAGTCACTCTCTTCTTGATTTCTTCTACTATTTTTCAAATGTATTTGCCTTCCTCATTTGATAGAAATGACTTGAGAATTGACATTATCTTATGCATTTAGCATTTTTTCCATTATGCCTACTGAGATACTTACTAGAATAACAAAACTGAGCTAGAATGTGATAGATGAAATTGCTAGAAAATATGGGATTCCTAGGTGGCTCAGTGTGGTAAGAATTCACCTGCTAATTCAGGGAACACAGGAGCGATCCCTGGGTTGGGAAGATCCCCTGTAGGAGGAAATGGCAATCCACTCCAGTATTCTTGCTGGGATAATCCCATGGATAGAGGAGCCTGGTTGGCTACTGTCTGTAGAGTCGCAAAGAATCAGACAGGACTGAGCACACAAACAGGTGAAGATATAGTATTGTCTCTGATTATTGCCAAGTTTCACTATTAACTTAAATTGTCATCATGAGTATAATCACATTTTATATACTTCTATTTAATTCATAGATGATAATTATATTTTAAAATGTAATTAATAATCATTTTAATATCTAGCCTCAAGTAGTAGTAAAATGTTGTAATATAAATACTAGTATGGAATAGTATACAGGTAAGATATTCAAATAGCCTTAAAATTTTCAAAAGAGAAAAAATAATATCTTAGACTCCAAAATAAGGAAAGATAATGAAATATTATATGGTCAACACCCCCTATACTCCCCAACAAAAAGGGAAACAAAAAATACTTTAAAATTACAAGTTAAAAGGCAGAGTTCTCAAATATTACTTTTGGTTTTTAAAAAAGCATGCTTTTATTAAAACATTACAAAGACTCACTTAGAAATGTTCAGTCACTAATGTTGATATTTGAAAATTTACACACAGAGAGATACACACTATACACACAGATGCACACCAAAACTAAGATTGTTATATCCCTTTTCAATTTCAGGGGAGTCTATGGTCACAGTGTAGGGAAACGTCCTTGGGTTATAGGAGATGAGACTATTTCAGGACTTATGAGTGACATTGTGGGTAAGTACAAAGTGAATTTTTTCCAAAAAACTCATAAAGACATAATCATTTGGTTGTGTACATAGGTTATAAGGTAAACATTTTATTGAAGAGCATCCTGATTTTTAATCTATAATACTAAAGAGTAAATGTGCTTTTAACTGAGACTTGATTGCTAATGTTTTTTTTTTCTTATATATTCTAAGGCTATTATTTACTCATTAATGAAAAACATCTGCACTTATAATTAAGGAAATTTCATAGAAATCAACTCCAATTAGTTTTCTAAGGGTTTATTATATGGTAAAATAAACATTAATCTTCACATGCTAAATGCCTAAAACACCAATATGTTTAGGTTCACTTCAACTTAATCTGTGGTGATCTTTTAAAATTAGGCTGAGTGCTGTTGAAAATAAGATCATTGATGCTGTATTTTCAGTCTATGATATATTTCCTAAAGTGAATTCTATATACTGTTGGTAAAGCTATTCAATATAGTCTTATTATTTTTTTCAATATAGTTTTAAATGGTAAATGTGTTATCACATTGAAAAAATTATTTGTTTAATACTAATTCAATGCTGAGTAGATTATTCAGCATTGCTTAAAGTCTTATGTGAAATTTAAGGTATTAAACTATATATATATGTATGTGTGTATACATACATACATATACACACACATATCTATCCCATAGTATCTCCTATATAAAGCCACTTCTTTAAGATCAGGAAATATAACAATCTTCCCTAAAATATACAAATAACCACAGAGAATTAAACAAAGTGAGGAGACAGAAGAATATTTTCCAAAGAACAGCCGGAAACTGCAAAGAACTAAGTGAAATGTTAATTAATCTACTCAATAAAAAATGCAAAGTAATGATTATAAAGATGCTCAATTAATTCAGGAGAATGGGTGAAAATAATGGAGAGTTAAACAAAGAGTTAGAAAATATAAAGAAGAACCAAACAGAGCCAAAGGAAACAACTGAAATAAACTAGAAGGAATCAACAATAGAGCAGATGTAACAGAGGAATGTATCAGTGAACTGGAAAACAAGAGTAGTAAAAATTACTCCAGATAAGCAGAAAAACAGAATAAGGAACTGAAAGAGAGAGACAGTTGAAGAGATATCTGGGACAGTATCAGGTGCACTAACATTCACATTATAAGGGTCCCAGAAGGAGAAGAAAGGGACAGAGAAGTTATTACAAGTAATGATTCCTGAAAACCTCCCTAACCTGGGAAAGGAAACAGACATCCAGGTCCAGGAATCACAGAGGGTCCCAAATAAGATCAGCCCACAGAGGTCCACACAAAAACACTTTTGTAATTAAAATGTCAACAAAAAAAGAGAAATCTTAAAAAAGCAAGGGAAAAGCAATTTATTATACATAAGAGAACTCCCCAAAAAACAGTAGCTGACTTTCCAGCAGAAACTCAGCAGGCCAGAAGGGAGTGGCATGATATATTTAAAGTAAAGTGGTGAAAATAAAACAGCCTACAACCAAGAATACTCTGCTTGGCATGACTATCATTCAAATTTGAAAGAGAGTGAAGGCATTTCACAAATAAGCAAATGCTAGAATAATTCAGCACCACTAAATATACTTTACAGGAAATGTTAATGAGACTTCTGTAGGTGGGAAGAAAAGGCCACAAGTAGAAATACAAAAATTATAAAAGGAAAAATGTCTCTTTTTTAAATGTCCTATACACAGTATTCATTTGTTCTGTAATGATTCACATTTTAAATAGTGCTTTCTGACAACATACCAGTTGGCTCTTCTTTAATAGGGTAATAAGAATAGCAGTTCACATTCAAGGTGGCAGTATCACCAGACCACATGAGAAGGGTAAGCAGAGACCCTCTGGGCATGTTGCGGACATGTTGTGTAGGGCAGAGGGTTTCTAAAGGAAGGAAACAGGAGAGACTGGGAGAAAGAACACCTTTGTATTTGCAAAATAGTGGTCATATTAGCTTTGCTGGTAACCCCATGTAGGGAGAAGAGGAAGAAAGCAGCATATCTTGCTTTAGATGCTTGGTTGGGGTTTGCCTGCAAGAAGGAAGTTTACAGACACATTTGACAAACGACTAGCACCCACATCTATCAGGTGAAGCTTCCTCAACACTCAGCCACCATTCACACCCTCTGTACTGACAGCAAGACAGGGAAGAAACCTTTAGCTTTCATTCTGTGTTTAGCAAGGAGAGATTCAAAATTATCATAGTCAAAACAATGTTAATATAGTTTGTAAACAGACCACAAATAATTTAGGAACACTATATTTCTAACTTCTTCTTATGTATTTCTGGGACTCATCCCAGCATAAGGACAGTCTTCTGCCCCAAATAGACCCCAAAAATAGATTCACAGGAAATGACTTTGCATTTTCAGTTCAGTTCAGTACAGTCATTCAGTCGTGTCCAACTCTTTGAGACCCCATGGACTGCAGCACGCTAGGCGTCCCTGTCCATCACCAACTCCCAGAGTTCACTCAAACTCATGTCCATTGAGTCGGTGATGCCATCCCACCATCTCATCCTCTGTTGTCCCCTTTTTCTCCCGCCTTCAATCTTTCCCAGCATCAGGGTCTTTTCAAATGAGTCAACTCTTCGTATCAGGCAGTCAAAGTATTGGAGTTTCAGCTTCAGTATCAGTCCTTCCAATGAACACCCAGGACTGAGTTCCTTTAGGATGGACTGCTTGGATCTCCCTGCACTCCAAGAGACTCTCTCAAGAGTCTTTTCCAAAACCACAGTTCAAAAGCATCATTTTTTTCGTGCTCAGCTTTCTTTAAAGCTGCCTAAAATTTCTGGCTTATCAGAAAGCCTCAATATGATAGAGAACCAGATGACTCTAGATGGCTCAGTCTGGGCTACAGAGCCACCACCCAAGTTTAAATATTCAGTTGACTATGAATTAGAAGTGATAATACCTGAAAACCTCCCTAACTTGGAAAAAGAAACAGACATCCAGGTCTATATATCAATTATGTTAAGCATGAATGAGCATGGAACACATTTATTCTTAACATAGGCCAAACTGCTGGACTTTTAATGAAAACAAGTTCTTAGTTTAGGAACTATATGAATATGTAACATGCTCTATTCAAAAAGTTAACATAAATAAATAAATAACCACCTAGATAGGAAGGTTGCAAGCAAAAGCAAACTCTGTTTGCTGCTATTTATTTTTGAGGAATCACTACACTATACACATTTCTACCTCTTTTATGTGGTTATATTACAGGATCGGAATATCAGTGTCTAGTTTAAAATAAGAGGTTAAGTACAAACTGAAATTCTCCCTTCTGTTCTAAACACAGAAAAATAGAAAAAAAATTTAGATTGACAAACATATAGCAACACTTTAAAATTAAAGAGAAATCTCTATTGATCAGAAATATAGTATTTGCTGAAGAAATAAGTACTTGGAAGCTGCAAGCACAGTATTTGAGGAGTAGTGCATGTAGCCAGCATGAGTATATAGGGTCTGAGTGCAGGACTTGGACAAGAAGGCCCAGGGTGAATCTAAAGAGTTCTGGATGCTTGGGGCTCAAACCCAAAACCAGGACATTTTAACCAGGGTGGCTAAAGGCGAAAGCTTAGCATCTCCTTCCAAACCAGTCAGGATCTTGGGAGCACAGAGCACTTGATCAGACTGCCAGCATAATCTAGAGGATATATATACATACATGAATAGTGTTATGGAGAGGATTCTCACCTGAACAATACTGGATAGCATTTATAAGTGTGTTGCCTCGTTGTCTGATAATGCTTTTAATCTGTGTTCATTTCTTAGAAGCCAATTATATTCATTCAAATGCCTAACATGTAAATCTAAAAAAAAAAAAAAAAAAAACCACACACACTCAAAAACTCCTGAACTAATTTGACCTGAGTGTTTATGTTTTCCTTAGATGTGGACTGTTTTTTCTTTGCTAGACTTGCTTTCAGAACATAAATTGCATTCTAATTCTATTATTTTGTGATTAATATTTATCATGCTCTAAAGAGGAGTTAGGATGTTAGGCCGGGGAAGTGGTAAGGCAATTATTTAGTGAGATTTATAAAACCCATAAAACTTGCAAAAAGATTTCCTTTCACCATTTAAAAGTTTATAGCTCCACTGCAACTTATTAAATGTGCATGTGTTTTGTTGCCCAGCAAATATGTATATGTCACAATGATCAATGAAATTTCAAACCAGCCTACCTCTCATTATTTTTAATAAGATTATTAAAAAAAATTCAGATTACTTAGATAAGTAACAAAATTGAACTTATTAAAAATGTTTTAAACAATAATTATCAGTTCTAGCTTTAGGGATTTTTGTGTGTCTTTGAAATACCACACAAAGGTATGTGACATATATGGGATAAACTTCATTTTATATGGAACTCAGTAAACAGTATATGTACTATTTATTGTATATATATATATATTTCTCAAAGTTTCAAGCCTTAATATGACAAATGAATTATCATATTTAACTGGAAATATTATCAGTGCATCATTAAATATAAAGTATCTTCTTTATTTTAATGATTATTTTATTAAATGTCTATTTTGTTCTCTACAATGTATGTTTTATGAAGAGAAATAATTCTACCTTTGTTGTTGTTGTTTTTGACAGTATCTGCTAAAGAGTACCATGAGCATGATTTTAAAAGCTCGTTTTTTTAATTTTTTTTCAGTAGCTAATACCTATCCCCCAATTTATTTACTTTTAAAATTGTGTATATTAGTCAAATAAGTGATTCTTAATTTAAGTTCAAAAATGAATGAGTTTACTTTGTTTGCTTTAGTAGGAACTGATTCTTTTTATGTGTGTATGTGTTCATGTCTGTCTTTTTTGCTGCAAATCCCAGGTTTCCTTTTTGCCTTGGTTACTAGTAAATTCTAAGAAAATCTGATAAAATGAAGTAACAAAAACATTTAATAGCTTCTAATTTGTTTCCCAACAGCATATATCGTACTTTGTTGCAATTTTTAAAAATCATTCTTTCTCACCTTAAATGCAAGAAACCTAATATCCTCTTTGGAGGTAGATATTGCATAAATTAAAAAATTAAATTATATGGTAACTACAGAAGACAGGAACAGAAGTCAAACTGATTTTTGCTATTTGTGGGCTGAAATGAGTCAGGAGCACACAGACAAGCTGTAAGTTTTGGACTATGATTGAATCTTCCAGGTTCTTAAAACCACAGCCTTTATATTATCATAATACTTCTGAAAAAGAAGGAACGGAAGATAATAAAAAATTATTATGTGTACAAATTGATAGAGTGAATAGAGAGGAGAAAGAGGTAATGAGCAACCCTATTTACTCACAGATAGAGAAAATAATTTCCATTTCATATGAGATGAAAAACATTTAAAAAAATCAAAACAGTTATATATATATGTTATCAAACATTACATACATTTCTTTCACTTTTCATATAAATATAAACAAATGAAGCTTATCACATATGTGTTACATGCCTTTGTATGGTATTTCAAAGACACAAAAGTCTCTAAAGGTAGAACTGCAAAACATGGAATAACTTTCCCTTGTAATTAATGTCACATTATCAGGGTGCTAGAAATAGAATTGCTGAGGAATATTATTAATATTATTATTAAGCCTACTTCTCCCTGGGTACATAAACATTACAGAGGGCTAGATACATTCATTTGGGCTTATAAAGCTATTGTAATATGAACATAAATTTGCTTTATGAAACTTGAGGTTGACCTGCAGAGAGGTAATATCCCTGGGAGCTCTCTCCAAATAGCCATGAATCATCAAGCACACTCGAGACAACTCTAAGGACCACAGGAATTTGCTACTTGTAAAACAGAGTGGAAAGCTCTCAGATTTAGCTTAATTACAAACCTTAGAACAAAACAACATTTGCATCTGCTTAATAGAGACATTACTTTGCCGACTAAGGTCCGTCTAGTCAAGGCTATGGTTTTTCCTGTGGTCATGTATGGATGTGAGAGTTGGACTGTGAAGAAAGCTGAGCGCCAAAGAATTGATGCTTTTGAACTGTGGTGTTGGAGAAGACTCTTGAGAGTCCCTTGGACTGCAAGGAGATCCAACCAGNGTCAAGGCTATGGTTTTTCCTGTGGTCATGTATGGATGTGAGAGTTGGACTGTGAAGAAAGCTGAGCGCCAAAGAATTGATGCTTTTGAACTGTGGTGTTGGAGAAGACTCTTGAGAGTCCCTTGGACTGCAAGGAGATCCAACCAGTCCATTCTGAAAGAGATCAGTCCTGGGATTTCTTTGGAAGGAATGATGCTAAAGTTGAAACTTTAGTACTTAGGTCACCTCATGTGAAGAGTTGACTCATTGCAAAAGACTCTGATGCTGGGAGGGATTGGGGGCAGGAAGAGAAGGGGACAACCGAGGATGAGATGGCTGGATGGCATTACTGACTCGATGGACGTGAGTCTGAGTGAACTCTGGGAGTTGGTGATGGACAAGGAGGCCTGGCATGCTGCGATTCATGGGGTCGCAAAGAGCTGGACACGACTGAGTGACTGAACTGAACTGAACTGAATAAAATATACAGAACATGGCATGGCAGTTATGAGAACCTTCTTATCAAACACTAAGCAGCTAGGGACCCTGTCATTCTTACTTTGCAAAACATTTGAAATTAAATGAGGATGAGAAAGATGCAGAAGGATGTTAGCAATGAACATGGGCTTCCTATATTTGATGTACAGAGAACAAATAACATAGACAACACTTCTAAATGTTATCTTGAACAAAGATTTTATTTATTTACTTTTCTGAGAGAGAAAGATTTTTGTCTCCTACTTCCTACTGGTGACTAGTTAGTTCATCTGCTTACACATTAGTTTCCTCATTGATAAAAGTGGAAAATAAAGAAGATACCTCATTGGATTACCGTGAAGATAATACAAGTCACACTAGAAGTGTTGGCACATAATAGGGGCTCAATAAACATTAGTGTGCTAGGCATGGATATAAGAAGGTAATGCTTGTATATAAGTTTCACCTTCTGGTAAAGCAAAAAATTGTGTTCAATAAATAAATAAGCAGTTCTCACTCTTCACATGAGAACCCTGTCTCACACACATCTTAGATGAAATAATTCAAATTTTTACACTTACTGCAGTGAGTTGTACATGATCTTCTAAAGTAAAGTGAAAGTGAAAGTTGCTCAGTTGTATCCAACTCTTTGTGACCCTGTGGACTATACAGTCCATGGAATTCTCTAGGCCAGAATACTGAAGTGGACAGCCTTTCCCTTCTCCTGGGAATCTTCCCAATCTAGGGATAGAACCCAGTTCTCTTGCATTGCAGGCAGATTCTTTACCAGCTAAGCCATAAGGGAAGCCAAAGAATACTGGAGAGGATAGCCTATTCCTTCTCTAGCAGATCTTTCAGACCCAGGGGTCTCATGCAATGCAGGCAGATTATTTACCAACTGAGCTATTAGGGCAGCCTATCTTCTAAAGTAAAGACTCTCAAATCCTGATAAGATTTCAGGAAGTTTTTTAGAAATCCTTGGCCTCCAATAAATTTGCTTCCAATACTTGTAGTACTTTCATTTGTGATTTTTATTGAATTATAGTCAGATAGATGAATAAAGAAAAGCAAAAGTATTAGTGTTAGTTGCTCAGCCATGTCCAACTCTTTGTGACCACATGGACTGTAGCTCGCAAGGATCCTCTGTCCATGGAATTTTCCAGGCAAGAATACTGGAATGTCCATTCCCTTCTCTAGGGGATCTTCCTCACTCAGGGATCAAACCCCAGTCTCCTGCATTGCAGGTGGGTATTTTACCATCTGAGCCACTAGGTAATGGAATATTACTCAGCCGTAAAGAATAATGAAGTAATGCCTTCTGCAGGGATGTGCATGGACCTAGGACATATTATACTTAATGAAATAAGTCATACAGATACAGACAAATACTGAATAGTAACAAGCAAATTTGGCCTTAGAGTACAGAAAGAAGCAGGGCAAAGGCAATAAGATTTTGTGAAGTGGACACACTGGTCATAGCAAACACCTTCTTCCAAAAATGCAAGAGAACACTCTACACATGGACATCACTAGATGGTCGACACCGAAATCAGATTGATTATATTCTTTTCAGCCAAAAATGGAGAAGCTCTACACAGTCAAAAAAACAAGACTGGGAGCTGACTGTGGCTCAGATCATGAGCTCCTTATTGCCAAATTCAGACTTAAATTGAAGAAAGTCAGGGAAACCACTAGACCATTCAGGTATGACCTAAATCAAATCCCATATGATTATACACTGGAAGTGACAAATAGAATCAAATGATTAGATCTGATAGAGTGCCTGAAGAACTATGGACAGAGGTTCATAACATGGTATAGGAGGCAGTGATCAAGACCATCCCCAAGAAAAAGAAATGCAAAAAGGCAAAATGGTTGTCTGAGGAGGCCTTACAAATAGCTATGAAAAGAAGAGAAGTGAAAGGCAAAAGAGAAAAGGAAAGATATGCCCATTTGAATGCAGAGTTCCAAAGAATAGCAAAGAGAGATAAGAAAGCCTCCCTCAGTGATCAATGCAAAGAAATGGAGGAAAACAATAAAATGAGAAAGACTAGAGATTGCTTCAAGAAAATAAGAGATACCAAGGGAACATTTCATGCAAAGATGGGCTCAATAAAGGACAGAAATGGTATGGACCTAACAGAAGCAGAAGATACTAAGAAGAGATGGCAAGAATAAACAGAAGAACTATACAAAAATAGAGCTTCATGACCCAGATAATCATGATGGTCTGATCACTCACCTAGAGCCAGACATCCTGGAAGGCAAAGTCAAGTGGGCCTTAGGAAGCATCACTGTGAACAAAGCTAGTGGAGGTGATAGAATTCCAGTTGAGCTTTTTCAGGTCCTACAAGATGATGCTGTTAAAGTGCTGCACTCAATATGCCAGCAAATTTAGAAAACTCAGCAGTGACCACAGAACTGGAAAAGGTCAGTTTTCGTTCCAATCCCAAAGAAAGGCAATGCCAAAGAATGCTCAAACTATCGCACAATTGCACTCATCTCACACACTAGTAAAATAAAACCTCAAAATTCTCCAAGCTAGGCTTCAACAGTATGTGACTGTGAACTTCCAGATATTCAAGCTGGATTTAGAAAAGGCAGAGGAACCAGAGATCAAATTGCCAACATCCACTGAATCATCAACAAAGCAAGAGAGTTCCAGAAAAACATCTACTTCTGCTTTATTGACTATGCCAAAGGCTTTGACTGTGTGGATCACAACAAACGGTGGAAAATTCTGAAAGAGATGGTAATACCAGACCACCTGGCCTGCCTCTTGAGAAACCTGTATGCAGGTCAGGAAGCAACAGATAAAACTGGACATGGAACAACAGACTGGTTCCAAATCGAGAAAGGAGTACATCAAGGCTGAATGTTTTCACCCTGCTTATTTAACTTATATGCAGAGTACATCATGAGAAATGCTGGGCTGTATGAAGCACAAGCTGGAATCAAGATTGCCAGGAGAAATATCAATAACCTCAGATATGCAGATGACACCACCCTTATGGCAGAAAGTGAAGGAGAGGAGCCTGGTAGGCTGCAGTCCATGGGGTTGCAAAGAGTCGGACACAACTGAGCGACAAAGCACGATCTAAAAAATAGTCGCTCAGTCGTGTCCCAGTCTTTGCGACACGTGGACTGTAGCTCACCAAGCTCCTCCTCCGTCCATGGGATTCTCCAGGCGAGAATACTGGAGTGGGTTGCCATTTCCTTCTCCAGGGGATATTCCCGACCCAGGGATCGAACCCAGGTCTCCCACATTGCAGGCAGACACTTTAACCTCTGCACCACCAAGGAAGCCCTTAGTACAAAAGATGGTATATGCAAAAACAGAAGCAGACTCAGGGATGTAGAAAAGAAATAATGGTTTCCAAAGGGGAGAGGGAAGTGGGGGGAGGAAATTAGGGCAGTTACAAACTACTATGTATAAAATAGACAGCAATAAGTATATATTGTATAGCACAGGAAATTATAGCCCATACTTACAGTTTTTGATGTTTCAACATTAGTTCAAAAAAAGCTCTTAGGAAAAACAAAAGGAACAAACAAAAGCAACTTGAGAGAATTTCAACTTGCTTTAAATGAATATTTATTGTCATATGGAATGCTGATAATATTGAAATATCTTAAAGGTATAAACATGAATTTCAGAAATACAAATTGGACCAAAAGAAATAGGTCAATTAAGTAAATTTTCTTTTGAAAATATGTTAAAAATCCATCTGATTTGTAGCCCATGCATGTTAAGAACACTTGATTCTTTAGGTACTTTAGGTCATATTTGGAATAAACATTTCTTTTAACATTCTGCAGTCTTAATACATGCACTATCCTTAGCTATACAGGGGTGTGCATGCACACATGTTAAATACACTGACCTTCCCCTTCACAAAGTTCATAAGCAGGTGAGGAGGGCATTTGTGAAGAACATGAGTGAATTTAAAGTGCTAAGGTGGGATAATTTTTGTGTATGTGGGCAGACAAATTCAAGTCAGTGAAGGATTACTTACAAAGAACTGATCCAAATTTTAGCAAGCCGTTGAGAGTGAAGGGTGCAAAGCACAGGGACAAGTGTATGTCTAGATTAATTCAACCCAAGCACTTGTGGTTCATCACATTCCATGCATGAAAAATTTAGGTGATCCAAAATGAACACTGTATTCTTTGAAAGACTAACATTTCTTCAGTTCAGTTCAGTTCAGTCGTTCAGTCGTGTCCGACTCTTTGCGACCCTATGAATCGCAGCACGCCAGGCTTCCCTGTCCATCACCAACTCCGGGAGTTCACTCAGACTCATATCCATCGAGTCTATGATGCCATCCAGCCATCTCATTCTCGGTCGTCCCCTTCTCCTCCTGTTCCCAATCCCTCCCAGCATCAGAGTCTTCTCCAATGAGTCAACTCTTCGCATGAGGTGGCCAAAGTACTGGAGTTTCAGCTTCAGCATCATTCCCTCCAAAGAAATCCCAGGGCTGATCTTATTCAGTATGGACTGATTGAATCTCCTTGCAGTCCAAGGGACTCTCAAGAGTCTTCTCCAACACCACAGTTCAAAAGCATCAATTCTTCAGTGCTCAGCTTTCTTTACAGTCCACCTCTCACAATTATTTTAATTAATAATATAATTATTTTAATCAGAAGGTAATCATTAAGCAAAAATGGAATGCCTGGCCTTGTATAGAAATTCTACTTCTCTTTTTTTCTGCATCTTCCATATCTTTGTTTTCATTTGGTGGTAAATTTATAAATTATTTTATCCTCTTTTGATTTCTTCTCATTACATTATTTCTGGCTTCCCCAGTGGCTCAGTGGGAAATAATCCCCCTGTGATGCAGGAGACTCAGGTCTGATCCCTGGGTTGGGAAGATCCCCTGGAGCAGGAAATGGCACCCACTTAAGTATTCTTGCCTGGGAAATCCCATGGATAGAGCAGCCTGGCAGGTATAGTCCATGGGGTCGCAAAAAGAGTTATATACAATTTAGCAAGTAAACAACAACATCACAGTCTTTCAGATGCTTTTCTATTAGTTTTGCTCTTTCTTGATACAGTCACCCATGAGTTTGTTTGGGCATTGCTTCCAGGAGTCCACACAGGATATTCCCTCCAGAATATCAAAATAGGTGTATGCTCAAGTCCCTAACATAAAATGAGTTGGGCCATGAATACATCCCTTCCTCTATATCCATGGGTTTCACATCCATGGATAAGGATGGTGAAATGTATTATTTTTCCTTCCTTTTTTCCTTCCACATTCTCTGCCAGAATATTTTTTATTAAAATTAATAGTTTTCAGAAAAGATGTGTGTAAAGAGCTAACGGGAAGTTAAGAGTAATATCAGATTGATGTCTTAGATGATGTTTTGTTTTATAAGTAATAGTGAAAATTCATACCATAATGCAAAGAAAGAAATAAAATAAATCTGGCAGCATTTCTTTCATCATATTTCAAAAAGATGCTCATACCATAGGAGAAGATGTATGCCCCCATATACAACATAAGCTATCTAGCGTGTTTGAGACGCCTGTTTAGAGCGAGGAATGCAGTATGAAGAACTTACTTGTGGCTCACAAGGTAAAGAATCTGCCTGCGATGTGGGAGACCTGGATTTCATCCCTGGGTTTGGAAGATCCCCTGGAGAAGGAAATGGCAACCCACTCTAGTATACTTGCCTGGATAATTCCATGGACAGAGGAGCCTGGCAGGCTACAGTCTATGGGGTCTCAAGGAGTTGGACACAACTGAACAACTAATATATGTATAGATAGATAGACAGATAGATAGACAGATAGATAGATGCAGTATGAGGTTGTTATTGTCCTTGGACTTGAGACACTATTCATCTTACAATGACCAGAGATACATATTTAACAGCCACCATTTGTTTACCAGTCTTGCATATCAAGTGGGGAAGTCCAGCCATCAAATGCAACAAGTTTTTCTTGACTAGATCAAAGCACAGGCCTTTCCTTAAATGCTATGTTGAAATATAGATAAGATAAGTGAAGTTGCTCAGTCGTGTCCGACTCTTTGCGACCCCATGGACTATAGCCTACCAGGCTCCCCTGTTCATGGGATTTTCCAGGCAATAGTACTGGAGTGGGTTGCCATTACCTTCTCCAGTGGATCTTCCCAACCCAGGGATCGAATCCAGGTCTCCCGCATTGTAGACAGACACTTTACCATCTGAGCCACCAGGGAAATATAAATTCCACTTATCTCCAGTGGCCTCCCCTCAAGTGAATTTAACCTAAAAATCTATCTAGTTACTAGAATAATTATCCTATTTACAGTCTATTCTTTGAGTAAAATGGGATTCTATCAGAAGTATCTCATTGAATACAAAGTGCAAGACTTGTATGAAGCATTTTCTCCTACACCTAGTACAGCCTTACAAACATTAAAGCTCATAGCCTCTTTTTCTCAGTAATGGTAAAGAGATACTATTTTAATTGCCTTCAAGAGCCATCATAAGAAGCAACAGGGGGAAAGTATCATTATCTTTGTTTGTGCTCTGAGTTCTTAAGTATCCACTGTATGCTTTCTCTCTGGGTCTGTTTCTAGTGGTATGACCCTTGTTAATAGGAATTAGATCAGATTATGATCGTGTTGTGGTTATCTTAATTTTGCATGTTTTCTTCATCAAACAATACATATTTATATTAATTATCTCATATCAGTATGAATAAAGAAAACCCAGAGCTATTTAGCATTTACTTTACTGCTAGGTTTTTTTGTCTTAGGAACTACTGTATATTTCACTGTTATAACAGTGAATTATGTTTAGGAGCATTGCCTTCTTTTATTAAAGGTTCATTTTAATTTGATGTTAGAAACAACCTGCTTTAAAGATGTGATTGGCCTTCAATTCTTTTTGGATTCCTCTTCGAGATGCACTTACCACAAAAATGTGTTCTGTGGGAATTTGGCAACCTAGCTGATGATAGATCATTTTTAGCTTACAGGAGAAAGCAAATGCTTCACTATTATGTTGTTATTATTTATTATGTCAGAAAAGAAATGTAATTTTTAGCTAGCTATGTGCATGTTAGTCCAAATATCATTTGATAAAATTAGTCAAGTGGGAAAACTTTCACTTCTTTGTGATGACACATCAAATATGCCCTAATCACTAAAAACATTAAGGATGAAAGAGTGATACTTTGTTTTTCCAAGCACCCTTAAAACTAACAGGAAAGTCTAAATTATTATATACTTATTTTTCAGGAGCCAATGAGAAAGAAATAGCCCTAATGAATGGTTTGACTGTTAATTTACATCTTCTACTGGTAAGCCTCCTTTCCCACCAGTGTTTAGAATACACTCATTTACCGAATCTGATTTTTTCTATCTTTAATTCATGAAGATTTGGAGTTTTACTTACTTAAAAATAAATTGTGAGATTATTTTCAATTATACCAGGAAATGCTGGGCCCTGCTAGAATGGCTTCTTCATAATCATGGGAGAGTTGTCTCTTTACAAACAGCTTTAGAATACTGAGCTCTTATCTTAGAACATAAGGAATAAGAGTCACAGTTGATGAAAAGCTAAATTGCTGCAAGCACACAAAATGATGATGCAAAAATGGTAGCAAGCAGTGATCTTTTCAGAAAGACAGTTTTCCAGTGTGCTGAGTTTTAGGGGATGAAACTATGGAATATTATATTTCTGTACATTAATTTTTGGGGGTAGATTAAAAAAGACCCTGTTGCTGGAAGAGATTGAGGGCATGAGGAGAAGGGGACAGTGGAGAATGAGATGGTTAGACAGTATCACCGACTCAATGGACACGAAAGGGCTCAATCTCCAGGAGATAGTGAAGGGTAGAGAGTCTTGGCCTGCTGCAGTCCAAGGTATCGCAGAGAGTCAGACATGACTTGCACTGACTGAAAAACAATAACAAACATTAATTGAGTCACTCTGCTTAGGTATTTCTTACATTTTAAGGATTTGGTAATATGTATACCTTAAAATATATATTCTTGGTTTGAAATATAGCACCATGAAATTGATGTCATGAAAATTTTGTATTTCATTTTTAAGTGAGATTTTGAAAGCATTTGTCTATAGGACAAAGATGGACAATTAAGATACTGATATTTTATTTTTATAATATACAGACATAATTGTTAAACATGCTTGAAGGAAAGTGCTTTTGAAGTATGTTAAGTATGATGGTAAACAGCGTGACTTTCAGTTCAGACAACTCTGGTTTGGCTTCCAGCTAGATTACTTAATACCTGTTTGATTTTGGACAAGGATATTGGCATTTCTGGATTTCCCAGGTGGGTCAGTGATAAAGAATCACCTGTGCAGGGGACACAGGTTCGATCCCTGAGTCAGAATATCCCATGGACAAGGAAATGGCAACCCACTCCCATATACTTGCCTGGGAAATCCCATGGACAGAGGAAACTGGTGGGCTACAGTCCATGGGTTGCAGAAGAGTCAGACACAACTTAGCAACTAAACAACAATTGGCATTTCTAATTTTAATTTTTTCCTTTGTAAAAAATGAGGATGATAATATCTACCTCATACATATAAAACATGATAATATGTGAAAATTGTTTTAGCACCCTGGCCAGTGGTCAACATCCAATTCACAACAGCAATCATCCTTATTGTTATTATTGTCAGTCAGTATTCTCCAAGAACTGCACAGAGAAATGAAAAGGCTCCACTGAACACATGAGCTACTTCTCCCTGGTGAATCTCGAAATCCCAAATGTTTCATTAGGGCAAAGGAATTTTTAGTTGGACCTAAAATTAGATTTCATACAATCATAAAACTTTAGAAATATTATGTACTAGAAACCAAATCTACAGCTCTAGATAAATCACTATGAATAAGACACACATATAGATAGGCTTCCCAGGTGGCACTATAAAAATGCGATATTTCAGTCTCAGAGCAATTGCCATTAAGTGTATTGAGATTTTCAATTTTCAATTAATTTTCAATTAGGATTTAAGTAAAGTTTGAGAATTCATTTTTATCTGATTCACATTTTTTCTCTCAAATTTGCTTTCCTATTGATAAACATAGTGAGCAAATATCTTCTTTTTAGAACTCATTGGAAACAAGGCTAATTGGAAAAATGTACCTTTGATAGGCATCTAACTGTGTAGTTAATTAATTCCTTTAAAATGCTGGAGATTATAAAATTAAAGTGTGGTATAAAAGTGAACAAATGTCTAAGTTGTACATTAATGCTTTTCTCAATAAATCCATTTCATTGCAGTTATCATTTTTCAAGCCTACACCCAAACGGTATAAAATTCTCCTAGAAGCCAAAGCCTTCCCTTCAGATCATGTAAGGATTCTTCAAATGATATTTGTATTCTTTCTACTCTTCCTAAAGGAGCATATCATTTGCCTGACTTGAATGTTTATTCACTAGTCTTTTCTAAGTAACCTTATAATAAAAAGATTTGTCAAATGCTTTTGATTTATGCATTTTTATAGATTGTAGCTTTATTTCTTTTGTTCAAGTAAAACATGTGTTAAGGGAGGAAAGAATTGAATGGGAACATTGATTTATTAGTCTATTTAAAGACACTGAACAAACCACTGGTCTAAATCAAGCACAGTTATAAATGTTTTATTAATTCTTGTTGCTGTTTTATTTTGTGAAATTAAATCAATACACACCCCAGTACTTAACCCTTTAGCTACCTAAAGTAGGAATATAAACAATTATCTCTCCATTTGCTTTCATAACACATTAGCATAATCGTTGGTAGTTTTTAATTTAAAAAATGTATTGAAGACTTTAAGGATTTTTTGTGGTTCAAGGAAAAAAATCATGCTACTTTTCAGCAATTTCAGTTGATAAGAAATTTGACTGTTACAGACACCAACACAGCTAAAAGCATATTTCAGTGTTAGTACTAGACAAACTTGATTTCCATCTTTATATTATCACTATTTAAGTTTTCTAGCCTATATCTTATAATTTCAAGGCATTTAATCATTCAAATTAATAGCCATGATCTTACTAAAAAAGATCAATAATATTTATCTTGAAAAAATTCAGGGTCCCTAAAATTTCTGGTTCCTATTTTCATCTGGGGCTGTCAGTGAAGGGAACTTTTTTTTTATCCTTTTCTTATACTAGCTTACTCTTTTTAGGGAAAGCCATTTCTGTATCCTGTATTGACGTCTAGCAAGTCTTCACTGCTCACTTTGGTTATTTTGTAAACTCTGTTTTGACTCAGATTAATTAAATAACTTACTCAAAAATTTCTTATATTTCTAAAGAATAAATGACCCTTACATTTCTATCCATATAATATTTCTGTTCAGACTGCTGCATGTAAATTATGTTATATTTTTCTCTGATACATTCCGTTTAGTCACTTTTAACCTTGATCTTGAATCTAATATGATAATATGTTTTATTGTTATTTTATTATCTTTTTTTGAGATATTCTAATGTACTTCTGTGCACTGGACTTGATTTAATAAGTCATCTTTCTTTTCCAGTATGCTATTGAATCACAGCTTCAACTTCATGGACTTAACACTGAGAAAAGTATGCGGATTATAAAGCCAAGAGAGGTATATAAGAATGAGAAATAAATATTCACCATGCTTCTATTTAGTATTGATTTTTTTTCTTCATTTTGTTCAAAAGTTTCTTATCTTCATTACTTTAATGGAACTTTCAAGAAAGTATAAAAGACCTATACTCTATTACTATTAGGTCATTTTGCTTAAAATAGAAACTTAACTCAGAAGTGTATTTATTTTAGTTTTTTCAAGGGCTAGTCATATTATAAGCAAACTATTTTCCTATTAATACCACTAGAGTCTGCCACATTCTTCAGTGGGATGGGAGGAGATAGCAACTTGCATATATCATTTTCAAATTTAAATGCCATTGCCTGTGGGTGCCATTAAAATCATGTTAAAAATCAGTTATATTTGTTGAATATTTATATAAGTTGAATGATGCCTATCTTTTTGCCCCTCTTAATCTAAGTACCACATGTTTGCCTCTGAGTTTAGTCTGGGGTATTGAAAGGGACTTAGTGTAGCAGAAGGAAATTAGGTTTACAATCTCTTTATTACTCCCCAGGGAAATCCCCTGACTTTATGTTACTTACTTTATCTCTGAGATTTCTTTATATTTAAACAAGTAACAAAGGAAACAGTTGGGCTTGACCATATGTTTAAGATCTAAATTACTATGCCCTTTATATTAATAAAGCTGTAAGGCTAAGTTGTACAGGCTTTGATATCTAAACCCTGCAGCTTGTGTAACTTGGCACCAACAGATCCACACAGGATAAATTTTAGGTTTTATGTATGTACAACACTCCCAAGTCAATGTTTGAACAATTATTTCTTTCAACCCAAAACCAATTTGAGGAATTAAAGTTCTACTCTATTTACTTCTTTTTGCCAACACATTATTAATGGAACAGAAAGTTCTCACAGCTTTGGAATGATATGTTTCATATATTATATACAAATTGCTTATTTCTAGCAAAAATGACTATAGCCATCAAAAGTTTTGTTTTGTTTTTTTTTTAAGTAATAAGTGCTGTGGAGCTGTATGACTCAATCATATATTTGGGAGCACTCTTTAGCATTACTAGATTGAAGCAGGTCAACATGAAACAGAACCATATCTTATCATTGAAAAAAAAATTTCTCATTTGCTTAGTACCAATTCTTTAAAGAAATAAAGCATTAGTATATATAGCACTTTCCTTACTTTTTTAAACAATTATAATGGACAAAATGTATTAGCTTCCTTTAGAGGGAAAAAAAAAAAAGAGGTTGGTGTTGTCATATTACTAATTTTACTTTAATTTTTTTTTCTTAGAATTACTGAAATCCTTTTCTTCATGTATAAAATACACATCACTTAGAAATTCAGATATTTCATTGTCAACTCTATTTTTTAATTTATAATTTATTTTTAACTGGAAGATAATTGCTTTACAATATTGTGTTGGTTTCTGCTATACAGCAATTTGAATCAGCCATATATCCCCCACCTTCTTGAACCTCCCTTTCACCTCCCCCACATCCCACTTCTGTAGGTTGTCACAGAGCACCAGGTTGAGCTCCCTGGGCTATACGCAAACTTTCTACTAGCTATCTGTTTTATATATGGCAATGGATATGTTTCAATGCTATTCACACAACTCTTCTGCTTCCCCTACTGTGTCCACAAGTTTGTTCTCTATGTCTTTATCTCCATTCCTGCCCTTCAAGTAGATTGACCAGTACAATTTATCACTCTTATTTTTATAGATTATCATTTTTCAAACAAGTCTCAGACTACTAGCAGAAATTAGCATATTATTACATATGTGATAATATTATATATGCCTGACTTAGCAGCAGCAGCAGCAATGTGGGACATAGTAATTGGCAAATAGTAAGAGTTACTAAAATTAAAAACAATTGAAGAAAAATCCATTAATACTGTAATGAGTTTTCCCCAAGTTATAATGTAGCTAATGATGCTCTGACTTTAAGACCATGTCAGATTTAACAGTGTAGAAAATTCATGAAGGCTTCATAAATAGATGAGAATTATTAGGCTACAAATTTATAATTTGTATCTGGCAGAGTTCTTTCACTCAAGTTGTTTATAAGACCAAATTAAATCATTCACAATATTCACAAAGTAACTTATCACTGAATTGTGGGAGAAAAGTAACCTTGATAATATTGAATTTTATTGATAGTTTCTTTGTGTTTGGATCTTTACCTTCAGATTGGTATGGAATAGATACTACTCTTAAATTAATAGAAAATATTAGGCTAAGTTTCACTCAGATAATGATGTATATGTGTCTTTTATCTGGAAAAAATTAATGATTTTAGATTGATAAGTAAGATACTAATTTCCAAGAAATCAGTTTTGACATTTAATATTTTATGGACATCCTATTTTTCTGGTATTTTATTGGATGGGAATAAAAATGAAATAATTTATAAGTAAATAGTAAAGATTAATTGAAAAACTGAAGAATAAAATCAGGCAATAGAGTTTTGCAAAAACGTATAATGTATAAAATACTTCTTACTATTGTATTATCATTTCTTAATAGCAAAAAACATGTTCAGATACATGTTCTTGCCAGATTTTTGAAGATTCTTAACTTGAAAAAACATACCTTTGCTTTTTCTTATGGTAAGAAAGACCCCAAAGTGATTTTTGGATTGGGAAATATAAACAGAAAAGTTGTCATTGTGGATATTATGTAATTTATGCCTACCATGACTTTAGGGGGAAGACACATTGAGATTAGAGGATATCCTTGAAGTAATTGAGAGTGAAGGTGACTCTATTGCAGTGATCCTTTTCAGTGGTCTGCATTTTTATACTGGACAGCTCTTTAATATACCTGCCATCACAAAAGCAGGACACGCAAAGGTATGTGCACCATTTCCTCCTCCCCACTTTGTCCAGAACATCAATACACACACACACACATATGATATATGATGGCGAAGGCAATGGCACCCCACTCCAGTACTCTTGCTTGGAAAATCCTGTGGATGGAGGAGCCTGGTAGGCTGTAGTCCATGGGGTCGCTAAGAGTCAGACACAACTGAGCGATTTCACTTTCACTTTTTACTTTCATGCATTGGAGAAGGAAATGGCAGCCCACTCCAGTGTTCTTGCCTGGAGAATCCCAGGGACGGGGGAGCCTGGTGGGCTGCTGTCTATGGGTCGCACAGAGTCGGACATGACTGAAGCAACTTAGTAGCAGCAGCAGCAGCATGATATATGAAAGTGCTAGTCACTCAGTTGTGTCTGACTCTTTGCAACCCCATGGATTGTAGCCTCCCAGGCTCCTCTGTCCATGGATTTCTCCAGGCAAGAATACTGGAATGGGTAGCCATTTCCCTCTCCAGATCTTCCCTATACAAGGATCAAACCCAGGTCTCCCATGTTGCAGACAGATTCTTTACTGTCTGAGCCAGCAGGGAAGCCCCATATGATATATATATATTTGCCCAAAGTAAAATATTTATGTTTCTAAATATATTTTATATATATGTATTAAATATATATATTTTAAAATATAAAGTTTATTAAATACACTTTAAAATATAAACATTTAGCCTTAGGCATCTCTATTTAAACCTCTTTTGTTACTTCTTGGTCTTACCTCCTTATTAGCATCTGCTCTCTCAATGTCTACCTCTAATCAGCAGGATGGGTGAGTTTCCTTAAGTGTTGTCATTGGTACAGAACTGCTCAGTCAGCAGAAGTAGCCAATACTTAGGATCAGTTCAGTTCAGTTCAGTCGCTCAGTCGTGTCTGACTCTTTGCGACTCCGGGAATCACAGCACTCCAGGCCTCCCTGTCCATCACCAACTCCCAGAGTTCACTCAGACTCTTGTCCTTCAAGTCAGTGATGCCATCCAGCCATCTTATCCTCTGTCGTCCTCTTCTCCTCCTGCCCCCAATCCCTCCCAGCATCAGAGTCTTTTCCAGTGAGTCAACTCTTCTCATGAAGTGGCCAAAGTAGTGGAGTTTCAGCTTTAGCATCATTCCTTCCAAAGAAATCCCAGGGCTGATCTCCTTCAGAATGGATTGGTTGGATCTCCTTGCAGTCCAAGGGACTCTGAAGAGTCTTCTCCAACACCACAGTTCAAAAGCATCAATTCTTTGGCACTCATGCATTGGAGAAGGAAATGGCAACCCACTCCAGTATTCTTGCCTGGAGAATCCCAGGGATGGGGGAGCCTGGTGGGCTGCCGTCTATGGGGTCACACAGAATCGGACACAACTGAAGTGACTTAGTAGCAGCAGCAGCAGCAGCCTTCTTCACAGTCCAACTCTCACATCCATACATGACTACTGGAAAAACCATAGCCTTGACTAGACAGACCTTAGTCGGCAAAGTAATGTCTCTGCTTTTGAATATGCTATCTAGGTTGGTCATAACTTTTCTTCCAAGGAGTAAGTGTCTTTTAATTTCATGGCTGCAATCACCATCTGCAGTGATTTTGGAGCCCAAAAAAATAAAGTCTGACACACTGTTTCCACTGTTTCTCCATCTATTTCCCATGAAGTGATGGGACCAGATGCCATGATCTTCATTTTCTGAATGTTGAGCTTTAAGCCAACTTTTTCACTCTCCTCTTTTACTTACATAACAACTATATATTAGGACTATTAGAAACTCAACTATCATGCTTTGTTGCACTATGGAATGGAATGGTGCTCAAAGTGAAAAACAGCTGCTGCTGCTAAGTCGCTTCAGTCATGCCTGACTCTGTGCGATCCCATAGATGGCAGCCCACTAGGCTCCCCCATCCCTGGGATTCTCTAGGCAAGAACACTGGAGTGGGTTGCCATTTCCTTCTCCGATGGATGAAAGTGAAAAGCGAAAGTGAAGTCACTCAGTCGTGTCCGACCCTCAGTGACCCCATGGACCCCAGCTCTCCAGGCTCCTCCATCCACGGGATCCTCCAGGCAAAAGTACTGGAGTGGGGTGCCATTGCACTATAACTCATTCTAAACATAATCTATGCTCATTAACCCTATGTACCTGAAGAAAGGGAGATGAAGAATAAAAGTTTATCACAGATGGGATTTTACCCAGTTTACTTTAAGGAAGCCATTATACTGCCTATAATGAGTAATTTTCCTTAAATATCACAGAATAATACTTAGTATACTATTATGAAACAGTAACTCTTTATATATGTCTTGTGAAAAAGTGTTTTAGTATGTTTGCTTGAAAAATATAAGAGGGAAAACACTTAACAGTTACAATTTGTATTTAAAATCTTTAAGTAAGTGTTCTATTTGATTTAGCAATCAAGCCATATATTTAAAAAAGGTAACAATCAAATTATGTTCTTAACATTAGTAAATTATGAGATTAATACATAAGTGAGATCTAGTTAATATATTCAGTTATTGAAGCTAATGAATGGAACTAATGAAAAGAAATTTAGCACCATTACCAGCGGTCTCTAGGAATTTCCAACCACAACTTCCAAGTGATTAGATAAATGGAAAAGTGGTGCATTACAAAAGATATAATGATGATGTCTTCTTAATTTATATATTAAAGTTTAAGCACCAAAATAAACATAGTTCAATAAAATATCATATTTTTAAATGTTATGCAAGTAATTAGAAGTCCCTGATCACTTTACTATGCATGCATGTCTCATTAACTTTCATAGAAATGAGGCAGGAAGGTAGAGAAGAAAGATGGTAGGTTTTGGAATCACTCAGTCTGAGGATCCGATCTTGGCTAGGTTAGTTAATTTTATATGAACTTGGGCAACTTACTTGACTTTTCTGAGTCTTTGTTTTCAAAACTGTTAGTTGGAATAACAAAACCCACTTGATGAATGCAGTGCTGATTATGAAGATTATGGAGTATCTATTAGATTGCACATATTCTGCTATTAAATAGTGGTTACCTCCCACTTTCCACTGTCCTCAACAAGCATGAAGTTAAGAAAGTGGCTTAAATATACATTTTCTTTCATTTCTCATTAAAAAGCAAAATAAACCTGCTTACTAGATATTATATGTAACTTCCATTCAACTACTTTGATGCTGAAACCATTCTTTCAGTATTTTGCAAGCTTTCTTTCACTTACAAAATGTAGTAACCGCCTACTAGGTAAGACTCTCATTGAGTTTTCAGTCATAGAAAGCAAGGTAAGAATGAGTAGTTCCATATAAATGCAACTGTACAGAAGTAATAGATACTATGGGAGTGAAATTTATCCATTATCAAAATTATTTTAACAGATATTTATACTCTTGCTAGACAATTCCCTTCATTCTCAATGAAGATTTAGAAAAAGTATTTAAAAGGTAGATTTACATAGCTCTCTTGGGTGGTCTAGAAAATAAAGCTGAAGAGATAGAAAGAAAACTAAAGGTGTCAATCAAGAAAGAGTTGGGAAATTTGCGGGAGAAAAAAATACCATTGAAGAGTCATTATTATGAATGTCTAAGTAAGATTACCTGCCTCTTGAGAAATCGGTATGCAGGTCAGGAAGCAACAGTTAAAACTGGACATGAAACAACAGACTGGTTTCAAATAGGAAAAGGAGTATGTCAAGGCTGTATATTGTCACCCTGCTTATTTAACTTATATGCAGAATACCTCATGAGAAATGCTGGACTGGAAGAAACACAAGCTGGAATCAAGATTGCCGGGAGAAATATCAATAACCTCAGATATGCAGATGACATCACCCCATGACAGAAAGTGAAAAGGAACTAAAAAGCCTCTTGATGAAAGTGAAAGAAGAGAGTGAAAAAGTTGGCTTAAAGCTCAACATTCAGAAAAAGAAGATCATGGCATCTCGTCCCATCACTTCATGGGAAATAGATGGGGAAACAGTGGAAACAGTGTCAGACTTTGTTTTTTCAGGCTCCAAAATCACTGCAGATGGTGACTGCAGCCATGAAATTAAAAGATGCTTACTCCTTGGAAGGAAAGTTATGACCAACCTAGATATCATATTCAAAAGCAGAGACATTACTTTGCCGACTAAGGTCTGTCTAGTCAAGGCTATGGTTTTTCCCGTGGTCATGTATGGATGTGAGAGTTGGACTGTGAAGAAGGCTGAACACTGAAGAATTGATACTTTTGAACTGTGGTGTTGGAGAAGACTCTTGAGAGTCCCATGGACTGCAAGGAGATTCAACCAGTCTATTCTGAAGGAGTTCAGTCCTGGGATTTCTTTGGAAGGAATGATGCTAAAGCTGAAACTCCAGTACTTTGGCCACCTCATGAGAAGAGTTGACTCATTGGAAAAGACTTTGATGCTGGGAGGGATTGGGGGCAGGAGGAGAAGGGGACGACAGAGGATGAGATGGCAGGATGGCATCACTGACTCGATGGACGTGAGTCTGAGTGAACTCAGGGAGCTGGTGATGGACAGGGAGGCCTGGCGTGCTGCTATTCATGGGGTCACAAAGAGTCGGACATGACTGAGCGACTGAACTGAAGTGAGATTAAGATTAAAAAAAGGAAAGTTTCCAGAAATATGGTTGGAACCAAAACTGATTGGTTAATAAAAGCCAACATAAGTAGATTTTCAAGTAGAAACTTCAAATGAAAGAGAAGGGGGAGATAGGATTTTTGAAAAATATGTTAAAGAAATACATATATGCCAAAAAGTTCACAAATTATAAGTGGCTAGATGAGTTATTCTGAACTCTTATAGCCATCACCTAGATCAATAAATTTCTAGAACATTTATAAATCTCAGAATCCTCCATGTATGTAAATATAAACACATACATATTAGTTTTGTCCATCTTTGAACTTCATATAAATGGATTAACATACACTGTTTTATGTCTTTTTATTTGCTCACTACTGTATTTATGAAGTTCATCCATTTTTATTCAAACAGTAGTTTTGAGTGTTTTCCTTTTCATTTCAGTGTATTATTGTATTATATGAAATAGATCACCATTTAATTTTGTTTATTCTAATCATTTGAGGGCTATTACAATAAATTCTACTTTATCCTTATAAATTTATATCCTTATAAATATCTTTGGGTATGCATTTGTACCCATTTCTTTTAATTCAGTTCAGTTTAGTTCAGTCGCTCAGTCGTGTCTGACTCTTTGCGACCCCATGAATTGCAGCATGCCAAGCCTCCCTATCAATCACCAACACCCGGAATTCACCCAAACTCATGTCCATCGAGTCGGTGATGCCATCCAGCCATCTCATCCTCTGTCCTCCCCTTCTCCTCCTGCCCCAAATCCCTCCCAGAATCAGGGTCTCTTCCAATGAGTCAACTCTTCCCATGAGGTGGCCAAAGTATTGGAGTTTCAGCTTTAGCATCAGTCCTTCCAAAGAACACCTAGGACTGATCTCCTTTAGAATGGACTGCTTGGATCTCCTTGCTGTCCAAGAACTCTCAAGAGTCTTCTCCAATACCACAGTTCAACAGCATCAATTCTTTGACGCTCAGCTTACTTCAGAAGACAGTCCAACTCTCGCATCCATATATGACTACTGGAAAAACCATAGCCTTGACTAGACGGACCTTTGTTGGCAAAGTATGTCTCTGCTTTTCAATATGCTATCTAGGTTGGTCATAACTTTCCTTCCAAGGAGGATATGAGAGTTGGACTATAAAGAAAGCTGAGTGCCGAAGAATTGATGCTTTTGAACTGTGGTGTTGGATAAGACTCTTGAGAGTCCCTTGGACTGCAAGGAGATCCAACCAGTGCATCCTAAAGGAGATCAGTCCTTGGTGTTCACTGGAGGGACTGATGTTGAAGCTGAGACTCCAATACTTTGGCCTCCTGATGTGAAGAGCTGAGTCATTTGAAAAGACCCTGATGCTGGGCAAGATTGAGGGCAGGAGGAGAAGGGGATGACAGAGGATGAGATGGTTGGATGGCATCACCGACACAATGGTCATGGGTTTGGGTAAACTCTAGGAGTTGGTGATGGACAGAGAGGCCTGGCGTGCTGTGGTTCATGGGGTCGCAAAAAGTGAGACACGACTGAGCGACTGAACTGAACTGAGCTCAAGATATAAAAGGGATCTGTGGAAATGACTAAACTGATCTCTCACACACACCTACTAAATACCACTTATAACCTAACTAAAAGAAGTTCTCTGTCCTACACTAGACCATTCATTCACAGGATTTCACTAAACATGCTTCAAATGTATGTATATATGCAATACATACAGAAAATATTTCACGTTTTTCATAACCTTTATGTTACCTAATGAGTATTAAAAATAGCCAAAAAATGGAAAAATAATAGTACACTAAAATGTTTAGCCAATATAACCAACATTAGACTTTTGAAGAAAGTCTCAATCTTGCCAGTTCTCTCATAAACAGTTTAGAAATAAGAGATAAGGTTGCATTGTGTTTGAACAGACTTTCTTTCAAGAGCTGAAGAGAAAACTGTAGAAAGCAGAAGTATTTAGAAGTTCCTCTGATGCAGCAACATTTTCACATGTGTAGAATATCAGGAGAAAAAAAATTAATAAAGATACCAGTTTACACAAGATACCAATTTACACAATCTTGTTCAGAAAATACAAGAGGAAGAACCATTTTCCAACCCATTTTGTGAAAACAGTATTACCCTGATAGTCAAACTAGACAAAGCCAGCACAAGAAAACTGTGGACCAATATGCCTCATAAACAAAGACAAAAAAATTCCTAAACAAAATAATGGCAAATAAAATCCAACAATAAATAATAATATACCATGAGCTAGTGGGGCTTATCTTGAGAATGCAAGGTTGGTGCAACATTAAAGAAATCAGTTGATGTAATCTGCCATATTAACAGTTGAAAACAAAAACCACATGATCAATCGTATGCCAACCACATGAAACTGAAAAATTCTGAGAAAGACATGACTACCCAAACTGACTTTTGAACAAATGGAAATCTGAACAGACCTATAACAAGTAGAATTAGTAGTCAAATCTCCTACAAAGAAAACCTCAGGCTCAGGCGCCCTCACTAGTGAATTCTACCAAACATCTACAGCAGAATTAATATCAATTCTTCACAAACTCTTCAAAAATTTCAAAAGAGGGAATAGTTCCCAATTCATTTTATGAAACCATTACTGCCCTGATACCAAAACCAGACAAGGACATCACAAGAAAAGAAAACCACAGAACAGAGAATTCCCTAGTGGTCCAGTGGTTAGAACCCCAGGCTTTCACTGCCGAGGCCCAAGTTCAATTTCTGGATGGAGAAGTAAGATCCCACAAGCTGCACAGTGTGGCCAAGAAAGAAAAAAAGAAAAAACACAGACTAATATCTCCTATAGATAGAAAATCCAAAAATCGTCTACAAAATATGAGAAAACCAAATCCAGCAACATCTACAAAAGATTATATACTGCAATGAAGTGGGATAAACTTTACACAGGTTGATTTAATATATGAAAAACCAATCAATGTAATATCTCATGTTAACAGAATAAGGGACAAAAACTACATGATAATCTCAATAAACGAAGAAAAAACATATGCCCAAAAATCTAACACCCTTTAATGATAGAAACACTCAACAAACTAGAAATAGAAGGGAACTCTACTTACCTGAGGAGAAGGCAATGGCACCCCACTCCAGTACTCTTGCCTGGAAAATCCCATGGATGGAGGAGCCTGGTGGGCTGCAGTCCATGGGGTCGCAAAGAATCGGACACAACTGAGTGACTTCACTTTCACTTTTCACTTTCATCCATTGGAGAAGGAAATGGCAACCCACTCCAGTGTTCTTGCCTGGAGAATCCCAGGGACGGGGGAGCCTGGTGGGCTGCTGTCTCTGGGGTCGCACAGAGTCAGACATGACTGAAGTGACTTAGCAGCTACTAACCTGATTGGAGAAGGAAATGGCAACCCACTTCAGTATTCTTGCCTGGAGAATTCCTTGGACAGAGGAGCCTGGTGGGCCACAGTCCATAGAGTCGCAAAGAGTCAGACATGACTGAAGTGACTTAGCCCTACTAAGCTGATAAAGTCTACTATGAAAAATTCACAGCTACCATCATACTTAATGGTGAAAGACTGAATGCTTTCCCCTAAGATCAGGAACAAGTTAAAGATGTCTGCTCTTGCCACTTCTATTCAACACTGAACTGGAAGTTTTAGCTAGGACAATTAGGCAGTAAATAAAAGTATAGTTATCCAAATTTGAAAGGAAGTAGTAAGACTAAGTGTTCACAGATAGCACAATACTATATGTAGAAAATCCTTAGGAATACAGATACATACATACACCTCTGTCTAGGGGGAGCCTGGTGGGCTGCTGTCTCTGGGGTCGCACAGAGTCAGACATGACTGAAGTGACTTAGCAGCTACTAACCTGATTGGAGAAGGAAATGGCAACCCACTTCAGTATTCTTGCCTGGAGAATTCCTTGGACAGAGGAGCCTGGTGGGCCACAGTCCATAGAGTCGCAAAGAGTCAGACATGACTGAAGTGACTTAGCCCTACTAAGCTGATAAAGTCTACTATGAAAAATTCACAGCTACCATCATACTTAATGGTGAAAGACTGAATGCTTTCCCCTAAGATCAGGAACAAGTTAAAGATGTCTGCTCTTGCCACTTCTATTCAACACTGAACTGGAAGTTTTAGCTAGGACAATTAGGCAGTAAATAAAAGTATAGTTATCCAAATTTGAAAGGAAGTAGTAAGACTAAGTGTTCACAGATAGCACAATACTATATGTAGAAAATCCTTAGGAATACAGATACATACATACACCTCTCTCAGAATGAATGAGAAAATTCAGCAAGTTATAAGATACAAGGTTAATATACAAAAATCAATTATATTTCTGTACACTAGCAATGAGCAATCTGCAAATTAAATTAGGCAAGCATTTTCATTAACAGTAGCATAAAAAAGAATGAAATACTTAGGGAAAGGTTTAACAGAAGCAGTGTAAGACCTATACATTGAAAACTACAGAACATTATTGAAACAAAGAACTAAATAAATGGAAAGACATCTCAAATTCATTGACCGGAAGATATATTATTGTTAAGACGGCAGTATTTCCCAAATTAATCTACAGATTCAATACAATCCTTTTCAAAATTCTAGGCTGTCTTTTTGCAAAAATTGACAAGCTGATCCTAAAATTCACATGGAAATGCAAAGGACTCAGAATTGCCAAAACCTGGAAAAACAGGAACAAAGTAGGACTCACAAGTCTTAATTTTCCAACTCACTACAATCAACAGTAATCAAGACAGTGCAGTACCAGCATATGCACAGACAACAGACTGATGTAATAGAATTGAGACTCCAGAAACAAACCAGTATGTTGATTTTTGACAAGGGTGTCAAGACAACTCAAAGGGCAAAAATAGTCTTTTCAACAAACGGTTGACAATTGTATATCTACTTACAAAAGAATGAATTTGAACTCCTTCCTCATACCATATGCAAAGATTAACTCAAAATACATCATGGAACTAAATGAAAGAATAAAAACTATAGAATTCTTAGAAAAAAAATAGAAGTAGATATTTGTGACCTTGGATAGTTTCTTGGATATGCCAGCAAACTAGATTCCATGTGCCACAACTAAGAGTTTGCTACCAAAACTAAAGATCCGGCATGCTACAAGGAAGATCAAAGAAGCCAAATAAATAAATAGATAGCTATTTTAAAAACCTATAAAACTGACAACCAAAATGTCAATTTTACTTATAGATTAATTTTTAAAATAAAATTTTAAAAGATATCCCAAAAGATATACTCATTTACTAAGTAGTTGTCATTACAAAAAAAGAAAACAAGACTGCAACAGAGATCATATGGACAGAACAGGGACATGAATTAAAGGATCATTCCTTTCAGAGAACTGCTTCCAGAAATGTACTTGAATTTATGCAAATCCCTCTACTCAAATCTGTTCCAAATGCAATTAAGACATTATTTTGGATTTTATACAGTTGGATTTTAATATAGTTATTACTTTAAAGCAAGTTCTTTCCTGCTATCTCAGGAGTTGCTGACTTGTTCACATAAAAAGAAGTGAACGGGTTAAAATCTTAGTAGTTATTCAGGCATGCATCCCAGGAGCCAAGACAGGAAAACAGACATGTTTGAGATAATAGATGTGAAATTACCTTGTATATTATGGAATCCTATAAAATGCTAGGTATTTTTGTATGAAATTATTACATGTTTTATGCATTTACTTTTTTTTTGGCCACGCTGCAAGGCTTGTGGGATCTTAGTTCCCCCACCAGGTACTGGACCTGGGCCCTCTGCAGTAGAAGTATGGAGTCCTAACAACTGGACCACCAAGGACTTCCCTACCTTTTTTTCTAGGAGACAGATCGTCAGAATTTTGAGAGCTGGAAAGGATTTAAAGGTTTATCCATTCACTTTATTTTGCAAATGAGGAAATCAAGGCCCAGAAGTGCCATGGAAATTGTCTCAAATCACACAGTTCATTGATGGTAAAACAGAACTAGAACTTCTCTCAGCTCTGATTCTCATTCTACTCCCCCTCAAGTGATTTGTGGAGCCACAGTCTAAATAAGTACCCGTCAAATATAACAATAACAAGAGCTCTCTGTAATGGTGGTTCTATACTGAGATCAACCTTAGAAGCTAAGTGTTATTTTATCAGTATCTTCCAATTCAAGTATACATTCCAGGGACCAGACTGATCTTATGGACATGAAGTGATGAAGGGATTCTACTCTGCTTTGTAGGCAGGATCAGTGAGAATATATATATATATATAACTTATTTGTATTACTATTTGTAATATTCAATTACTTATTTGTACTAGTAATTTCTTCTCATCTACACTCACTGGGTGTTCCCTATTTTCTTCTGAATTACTGTCCCTAGAGATTTTGACTATTGTCACCAGTCAACTTTCACTACCAAGTAAAAGGGACAGGCTACTCCTATGCTTGAAAATTATTTATGCTGCTGCTAAGTCGGGTCAATCGTGGCCGACTCTGTGCAACCCCATGGACGGCAGCCCACCAGGCTCCTCCGTCCCTGGGATTCTCCAGGCAAGAATACTGACCACCTGACTATTATACTCAGAAGTTCTGTATGCACCTAGAGATGAGTATGCTCCAGAGTCGTCTCCCTCCAAAACACCACTACTGTTTCACACCACTATCCTTATAGTCCTTTATAGACTCAACCCTGACGTTTTCCTGTTCTTTAACTTTTCAACCAATCTCTTCTTACTTTCCTCTCAGAGTCAGTCTTTCCTTTACTATTCCTTAATCAATTATGAAGGTTTTCAGCTGCAAGAAAAAAAAGTCCCAGAGGAAAAAATAGCTGAAAATTAGAAATTTATTTTTCTCACAACAGAAGACTTGAGGCAGGAGTTTGCTAGGATGCATTAAGCAGTTCAGTGACGTTGGTATGACATCTCCAGGGCTTTCTGATATGTCTTTCAGATTTCTCACGTCATAGTCGCTAGGAGAGTTGTCCCAAATACAGATATCACAGTTCTCTTTAAAGCATAAAGAAAGAAGAGAGGAGAAAGAGCACTACAGTTTTATCCATCCCTTTCATCCAAAGTGTAAAGTCTTTCCAAAAAATCCTGGCACTTTCCAGTTTATGATTCAATGCTTTTTGAAGCAGTAGCTTTGAGAAAGCATGAGTAAAGGAGTTTTTAGCTTTAATGGACCTAAACCAAAGAGAGGCTAAAAACAGAGCTGGGTAGGGGTTTGGGTTAACAAACCCACAGTACTTCTTACATCTTCCAGTTATACCCCGACAGAACATCATTTCTTCTATTCTTCTAGCCCTCTTTAATTTTTCCTTCTTTCATTCTTTTTTTCATATTTTTTTTAATTTTATTTTTACTTTATTTTACTTTACAATACTGTAATGGTTTATGCCCCATTTCACAAAGCGTTTGAAACCAATCCATGGGAAACTTACATAATGAAATGTAAAGAGAGAGAAATAAAAAGAAAATCTAGATCATCTGGTGGAATGAATAATAATTCTCACAAATAATAATTTCTCAACCTGGACTATGATAAGAAACAGGAAATTAAAAATTATTGTCAATGGAAACTTTTGGTAGAGAAGGTAGACTAAGTCTTGGTAACAAGTAAATAGAGCCATAAATGCCTTCACTGTGATAAATGTTTATTACTTGTTCACGCAGCAATCAAGAATCAGGTTACCAGGGGTTCCAAGTTGTATCCTATGGCTTTCATATCCTAGAACTTCTGTTAATATTCAGCCAAAGGAATGGGATTTATTTCCACTTGTATTCCATTGATTAATGCATGGTCATTGTTGGGAAATGAAGCATATCTGTGTGCTCAAGAAGAACATCTATTAGCTTTGCCACCTGCAATTCAGGTATTTTTGCTTGCTGATGGAGTATTATACTATAATTCTGAAAGTAGTGAAACACTTGCATTAATGAAATATTTAGATAGTGGAGACAGAGCTGACTTGGCCTTGAACCCATGCCTTTCCATTAGTTTCTAGCATACTTTAAGTGGCTTAATTCATTTACCAATGTGGCTTCATTTGTCCACTTAGTAAACGGGGCAAGTAATAGTGCCTACTTCATGTATTTGCTCTAAGTAGATACTAATGCTCCTAAAACAGTGCGTTGCAAGTAATAAGTAAACATTTTCAGCATATATAAAAAAAATCACAGTGTAATATCCAACCTAAAAAAAAAANAGAAAAAAAAGTCCCAGAGGAAAAAATAGCTGAAAATTAGAAATTTATTTTTCTCACAACAGAAGACTTGAGGCAGGAGTTTGCTAGGATGCATTAAGCAGTTCAGTGACGTTGGTATGACATCTCCAGGGCTTTCTGATATGTCTTTCAGATTTCTCACGTCATAGTCGCTAGGAGAGTTGTCCCAAATACAGATATCACAGTTCTCTTTAAAGCATAAAGAAAGAAGAGAGGAGAAAGAGCACTACAGTTTTATCCATCCCTTTCATCCAAAGTGTAAAGTCTTTCCAAAAAATCCTGGCACTTTCCAGTTTATGATTCAATGCTTTTTGAAGCAGTAGCTTTGAGAAAGCATGAGTAAAGGAGTTTTTAGCTTTAATGGACCTAAACCAAAGAGAGGCTAAAAACAGAGCTGGGTAGGGGTTTGGGTTAACAAACCCACAGTACTTCTTACATCTTCCAGTTATACCCCGACAGAACATCATTTCTTCTATTCTTCTAGCCCTCTTTAATTTTTCCTTCTTTCATTCTTTTTTTCATATTTTTTTTAATTTTTATTTTTACTTTATTTTACTTTACAATACTGTAATGGTTTATGCCCCATTTCACAAAGCGTTTGAAACCAATCCATGGGAAACTTAATAGGCAACATAATGAAATGTAAAGAGAGAGAAATAAAAAGAAAATCTAGATCATCTGGTGGAATGAATAATAATTCTCACAAATAATAATTTCTCAACCTGGACTATGATAAGAAACAGGAAATTAAAAATTATTGTCAATGGAAACTTTTGGTAGAGAAGGTAGACTAAGTCTTGGTAACAAGTAAATAGAGCCATAAATGCCTTCACTGTGATAAATGTTTATTACTTGTTCACGCAGCAATCAAGAATCAGGTTACCAGGGGTTCCAAGTTGTATCCTATGGCTTTCATATCCTAGAACTTCTGTTAATATTCAGCCAAAGGAATGGGATTTATTTCCACTTGTATTCCATTGATTAATGCATGGTCATTGTTGGGAAATGAAGCATATCTGTGTGCTCAAGAAGAACATCTATTAGCTTTGCCACCTGCAATTCAGGTATTTTTGCTTGCTGATGGAGTATTATACTATAATTCTGAAAGTAGTGAAACACTTGCATTAATGAAATATTTAGATAGTGGAGACAGAGCTGACTTGGCCTTGAACCCATGCCTTTCCATTAGTTTCTAGCATACTTTAAGTGGCTTAATTCATTTACCAATGTGGCTTCATTTGTCCACTTAGTAAACGGGGCAAGTAATAGTGCCTACTTCATGTATTTGCTCTAAGTAGATACTAATGCTCCTAAAACAGTGCGTTGCAAGTAATAAGTAAACATTTTCAGCATATATAAAAAAAATCACAGTGTAATATCCAACCTAAAAAAAAAAACAGAGAAATAATGAATCCTTAGAAAGTGAAATATTCAGAACTTTACTCTACTTGGACACTTCTACACTAGATTATGAAAGAAAACAAGAAACAATGTAATTAGGAATCATCAGACTAGACCGAATTTTTTTTTAGATAATGAACTAACAACTATTTTAATAATCTTATCCCTAAATAAACTCATTGCTAAATGTTTGTATTCCACTTTCCCTCTCTAATGCCATACAAAATGTCCTTTATCACTCTGGAACTCATGGTGCCTGGCAGACAGTGGTTCCAAATAAATATTTTTTGACTGAATGAATGATTAATTATCTTATTTATCATATATTTTGCACTATTTCACCATATATGGAGGCTGGAATGTTAGTTTCTTTTAGCCTAAAGAAAATTGAAATGCAAATCACAGCCAAAAAGGAGACTAAATTTTGCAAGCCTATGTTTTGCTTTATTAGCTTTTCCTTTGCTGTGTGGCATTCTCTAGTGGGTGTGAGTATGAACACTTCTTAGACCCAACTATAAGCTGCCTAAATTACTAATAAATAACAATTGCAATTATAACCACAAAATTTAAATACAGAATGAATTAATTCTGGATTCAGAATAATATATGACAAAAGCAAAAATATGAATAAAGACATCATTATAATAAAGACATATTTTAGCTTTAGCATCTTTTAGTGAAAACTGAGATATCTAAATAACACTCATATATAAATGGTCACTTCATTGATGCATTCACTTATCTTCAGGGAAGGTTTAAATTATTGTTAAAATTTTTTGAGACTTTTTAGGAGACAAATAATTGATCAAACCTCAAAATTCAACAGGAAGCTTGGCTGAGTCTTCTAGTACTGAACATTAAGAGTCAACTCTCACGGACTATTACAAAAGAATAATATCAATAATACTTGCATGAGATAAAGATTTGAGCAGTGGATCAGTTAGGAAAAATCAGTACCAGATACTTTTATATACAACTATAACATAAACTGGCATGTTGTAGGAAATTTTTATATATAATGAATAAACCCTTTCTGAAAAGATTTAATATTCAGATGCTCAACATTAAGTAATCTTTACTAGAAATTGTAGTCCATACAGCCATTATCTTATTAATGTTACTGCCAGTTCACCAAACAGGATCTTGTCCTTAGTGCACAAAAAGAATCTTGTCTCTATATTCTCTGTAATAGAGCAATACACATTTGAATCTTTTATCCTTTCTTTCTATCAGTAAATATTTGAAGAGTAAATTATAATAATAGAATTCTAAATAGGAACTCCTTATTTAGCCTGGAGTGTTAGACTGACCTTCTTAGACAAGATGAGACCTCAGCAAATCCTAAAATTATGAGTAGGAATTAACTAGGTAAAAACCCCTCCAGGGCACAGATAATATGGTAGAGCCATTTTATATTTTTTTTTAAAGTTAGAATTGCAAGGAAGCAAATATTTCAGTATGATTTGATTGTAGAAAATGCTGTATGATTTGATAGAAAAGGTATGATAAAAAATGAGTCTATAAAGCAGACAGAGGCTGGGTAAATAAGGGCCCACTAGGCTATATTATATGTCTTGAACTTCTCTTAAAGACATGGGGGGCCACTGAAAGCTTTTAGACCATGAAACAAACTGGGTTTGTTTTAATTTTAAAAAGATATACCCTACTTACAGGAATGGGTAGGGATAAGATGAATAAAGAGTCATCTGCACTCCCTATGCAAAAGGTTTAAAACTCTCTGTCATGATACAGTTCAAAAGATAGGGGTACCAGAGGACAGATCTATTTCTTACCAAATGAAATATTTTCTGATCTCTTCATAGATCACTCTTATTTAAATATTTTATCTTAGTGATATTAAAGACAAAATTTGTATAAGCATCAGAAATAAAGAATCTGTACTTTTTTCACCCAGATTTTGATCTATCCACAGAATACAAGGATTAAAAAAATAATAATAATAATAGCACACATACACATACATACATACAGAGTCAGAGACAGAGAGATAAAGAGAAGGGAAAAGTGACCTAAATTTTAGATGCATCTCATTAACTAAGCATACTTTACTTGGGAAATAGCAGAGGATTATTCTGTTTAGAAATACAAAATACACTCTCTGTAGTTTATCCAAGTAGGAGCCTGGAGTCAATATTTGTGAGGATCAATGCCCAAGAATCTAAAAATTTTGAGCTGTCCCTAAGAAGTTTTCATCAGATGTTTTATCTAATTTAAGCTTTTCATTAAATGGACCATGTGGAAGATTGATTAATTCTCAATAGACGAGAAATTTGCACTCAACATGTTTTAGGATTACAGATCTGAGAAAAGCAAGACTCCAAATTGTCAATCAGGATCGTTGCTTTGGCAATCACTCTCATCAAAGCCATGGTGGATAATTATTTCTTCTGATCTAGCCCCATCCAAACCCAGCATTCCCCAAATGAAAGTGTATACTTAGGGTTTCTTTTAGATGATATGCATTTTACAAAATACTTAAGTTGCCTTAGACTAAGGCTGTCCTTAGTTGCTCAGTTGTGTCCAACTCTTGTGACCCCATAGACTATAGCCTGCCAGGCTCCTCTGTCCATGGGATTCTCTAGGCAAAAATATTGGAGTGGTTTAAGATCTATGTTTTTTAGCCACTTGATAAACAAAGGAAGGATGATTTGTCTTTGTTAAGCTGAAAAATGAAAGTGTTTCAACATGAAATGTACACATACATTTTAATTTAATCGCTAACGACCATAAGAATAGAAAGAAAAATGTGTGTTTCATGGCAAAAAATGTAGGTGGAATTTCAAAAGATCTTTAAACAGGGAAAAAAAAAGTCCCCAATAAAATGTGAGATTTCTCTTAATGTCCTTCTTCATGTTATCCTTATTTAATCAGGTAAAGTATGTATGCAAACAAAATCAAAGACTGAGCTGAGAAGGCAATGTTCATTTTCTTAGGAAATTATCTTAAGTAAGCTGGTGAGCAAAGAGGATAACTATAACATTGTCTCTAAAAACTAGATTTAAGGGAAGATATTAAAGAATGATGTCTTTAAGAATTATTCCATAAACTTCTTTGCAATATTATCAAGTTCAGTATGCAGTAAACAATAATAAAAGCAAATTTGGTTGAGAAAACGAGCATTCAGATTGACATAGTAATCACTAGAAAACCATATTAGGGAAGAGTGTACTTTCATTTCTAATCAAAATGGTGCTTTCTTTGATATAGAGCACCATTACCACATGATAGGTAAATTGAATAGATGCTTTAAAATCATTGTATAAGAGGATAGGTAGATAAAACAGATATGTAAAGGTTAAAGGTTTCCACTCACCTGAAAAGTAACTACTCATTATTGGAAAGGTTGTGATTAGGTCCTGGCATCTCTTATTTGATCCCTTGCCTCATTTTTCTCACATGATGCCCATCACTCTTCTACCATTTGTGGAATGTAGTTCAAACCATTTTCAGTTCAGTTCAGTTCAGTCACTCAGTCGTGTCCGACTCTTTGTGACCCCATTAATCGCAGCACGCCAGGCCTCCCTGTTCATCACCATCTCCTGGAGTTCACTAAGACTCACGTCATTCGAGTCTGTGATGCCATGCAGCCATCTCATCCTCGGTCGTCCCCTTTTCCTCCTGCCCTCAATCCCTCCCAGTATCAGAGTATTTTCAAGTGAGTCAACTCTTTGCATGAGGTGGCAAAAATATTGGAGTTTCAGCTTTAGCATCATTCCTTCCTATGAACACCCAGGATTGGTCTGGTTGGATCTCCTTGCAGTCCATGGAACTCTCAAGAGTCTTCTCCAACACCACAGTTAAAAAGCATCAACTCTTTGGTGCTCAGCTTTCTTCAAAGTCCAACTCTCACATCCATACATGACCACAGGAAAAACCATAGCCTTGACTACATGGACCCTGGTCGGCAAAGTAATGTCTCTGCTTTTGAATATACTATCTAGGTTGGTCATAACTTTTCTTCCAAGGAGTAAGCGTCTTTTAATTTCAAAGCTGCAGTCACCGTCTGCAGTGATTTTGGAGCCTCAAAAAAGTAAAGTCTGACACTGTTTCCACTGTTTCCCCATCTATTTCCCATGAAGTGATGGGACCGGATGCCATGATCTTCATTTTCTGAATGTTGAGCTTTAAGCCAACTTTTTCGCTCTCCTCTTTCACTTTCATCAAGAGGCTTTTTAGGTCCTCTTCACTTTCTGCCATGAGGGTGGTGTCATCTGCATATCTGAGGTTATTGATATTTTTCCAGGCAATCTTGATTCCAGCTTGTGTTTCCAGTCCAGCGTTTCTCATGATGTACTCTGCAT
>SJYX01015843.1:369562-446557 GCA_006410675.1 Oreotragus oreotragus
AAAAAAAAAAATAGAGTCATATGGGGCATAAGTAAGTAAGTAAGTAAAGTCACTCAGTCATGTCCGACTCTTTGTGACCCCATGGACTGCAGCCCACCAAGCTCCTCAGTCCATGGGATTCTCCAGGCAAGAATACTGGAGTGGGTTGCCATTTCCTTCTCCAGGGGATCTTCCCGACCCAGGGATCAAACCCAGGTCTCCCGCATGGGAGGCAGACGCTTTAACCTCTGAGCCACAAAAGGAAACTGCTCTAGACTGTGTTAGTACTTGTCAAAGGTAAAAACAAATCTGTGAAAATGTCTTAGAATATCAATCTAGTCTAATACCACAAAAAGTAGAGTTGTGTATGTTCCAGTCCATCTTAAAGGTTGGGTCAAAGCCACACACTGCAAACTGACTCAAGAATAAGTCAGATAGTGTGGGAGATGTAGTCCCACTCAAGTTCAGAAACTATCATTTTCCTCCAGGCATCTATTCACAGAACTAGAGCGCATAGCTATTAAGACAGAGCTATTCTTCCAGATTCTAGTTGCCAGTGTTCCCCACAGGCTACCTGGTTAGCTATGTAAACTCTATAGCTAAAACAGTTCTGGAATTTAAACAGAGTACTTTGAGATACAAATTCATTAAAAAAAAAAATAGAGGCCGTCTTTGCTGTGACATAAATAGAGCCTGGAAAGGTGTCTAAAAATGCACTAGGTTGGCCATCTTCAGTGAGTGGAGTGGAGGTCTGCTCCTCTTCAGTGAGTGGAGGTCTACCACCCCATTCAGGACTCTGGGGTTTCCAAGCAAAGACAAGCTCCTTAGGACGTGCCCACGTCCATTCTCTTCTTCCCAATACTCCACCTCCTGTCACTTTACTGTTACTTTTCCAACAGAACACATTCTTCATATTTTCTTTTAGTTAACTATAGCTGTAAGCTACTATACTTGCTGAAAATATGAAAGTATGGCTTGATGTAAGAAGGTAACAAAATCCTAATACCATTTTACCCTAATTTGTACAGATTGACACATACATATTTCAGAATGGATTTCATTTTCACTTTTTAGTTAATCCATAAATCCAAACCAGAGTTTTTAAGTCACCAAGTGAAAGCATTCATTCTGATTTCAATTTCAAGTTAAAGGTACTCATTTTAATTTATGTACTCCTTGATATCTATGCCAGCCTTTGTTATGAATCTTTTTTGATNACATACATATTTCAGAATGGATTTCATTTTCACTTTTTAGTTAATCCATAAATCCAAACCAGAGTTTTTAAGTCACCAAGTGAAAGCATTCATTCTGATTTCAATTTCAAGTTAAAGGTACTCATTTTAATTTATGTACTCCTTGATATCTATGCCAGCCTTTGTTATGAATCTTTTTTGATTCAAACTCCCCCTTGTTGAATATCTTATCTTTTTCAAAATTCAGTTCTCTGGAAACTCCCAAATATAGTCATAGCTCCCCAGATCCCTGGAAACAGCCCACATGAGAGGCACAGATGTTTGGCTTATTAGTGCTTATAGTCTCCTCTATAGAGATTTTCACATAAATACCACCAATCAATAGCTCTAGGAGAAAAAGGTACTTTTCTTACTCAAATTATCATGTAGTATAAGGGCTATTGGGGAAATCATTCTTCTCTGTACACTTACATTTTAAAATAATATTTTGATAGAAGATACATTTCAAATGATTACACCTTAACCTTAGAAAAGTTCATCATATGGTCTAGAGTAAAATCTTGTCTACCCTCCCAGTTTTTCTTGTTTCTGTTCTTGTTTGCTGCTGAAGTTCAATATGAGCATTTATAATTATCAAGTCACAGCCTCCTGGATGGGATATTTTGTGTAGTTTTTCTCTTGGAGTACATATGCTGATTATTTACTTCTGGAATCATATATTATCTTTAAGAGCCTCAGAGCTAAAGTAGCTTTGAGTAGCATTCAGCTTCTGCCTTAAAATTTTAAATGTTGGTTCTCGTTGCCAAGCTACTTGATTTCTAAAGTATTTACAGCAGCTCCACTTGGAAGACTGTGTTGTGTACTTTTAACTTATGAGTTTATTCTCATTTTGTACTGCTATTTGTTTTAGTATTGAGGAATAGCTATTCCTATCAAACTCTTGCTGTAAATAAGAGAAGGCTTAACATACTAATTCAAAACAACAACAACAACAAAATAGTAGATAGCTCTGTTAAATAATTAGGGGAAGGAAAATACTATACAGATTACATATTGACTTTAAGTGAAAAATAAACACCGTGCAAGAATTAATGCATAGTTCATGCTTATAGGCTTCCCTGATGGCTCAGACAGTAAAGCGTCTGCCTGCAATGAGGGAGACATGGGTTCGATCACTGGGTCAGGAAGATAACCTGGAGAAAGAAATGGAACCCATTCCAGTACTTTTGCCTGGAAAATTCCATGGACAGAGGAGCTTGGTAGGCTAAAGTCCATGGGGTCACATGACTGAGTGACTTCACTCCTGCTTATAACTAGAGTTGAATGAAAAGGAAAAAAAGTGAGGAAGATACTTGAAAATCATAATAAATCTATGCTGAGTGAAAGGAAAGACTTTCAGGATAAAAATTCACTCTGAAATGATATACTATATTTATAGCCCCTCTTACAGAGTATTTCTTCTTTTATTTTTCTAATTTAGTATCTGTGTGTTATTTTGAACCATAGCAGTTGAATGAATTTTACAAATTTTAGTGCTTCAAGACAGTGGCAAGAAACCCTACCACCTTTCATCTGCCTCGTCCTCAATCTAACCCCACCCCAGTACAATTCAACATCTCCTTAATTATAAGCTTCTTTGGGAAGTGCCAGGATTAAAACTAACTAGCCAACCAATTGTTTTTAATCCCCACTTTGCCTATCCTATCTATCTAGAGATGAACACACAAACACACACACACACACATACATACACACTCCTGTCATTTTTTTTAAAAAAAATTCATTCACTGTCTTCAAATTTTCCCATCAGTTTTTCTTTTTAAGGTAACATTATTCAAATGTATAGCAATGTACTTCTGCAGTTGTTTCCTGTGACTTTATATTGAAGCAGAAGTACCATTTCAAATACATAAAGATCTGCTTGGTATGGTGTGGAAACTGTAGTTCCCATAAACAGTCATGAGAGCAGTCATACTCCTAATACTAGTATCCAATTACTAGCCTTGAAGGAATCTTGCTGGTACCTGTAATTTACCCACCATGATGCTAATGCCACTTCCAAGGGTATCCTGAAGTTTGGACATGCACCAAGCTCGCACATAGGAATGGCCACAGTCTACATGACATGCATCCTTTGCAGGTACTGCCGAAGTAACCTAGGTGTTACTCAAGTGGGCCAAAGGCTACTTACCTATCTTAAGTATTTTATTATTTTAACAATTATATGAACATACAAATGCATATGACCTGGCTTTCAGTTCTGTGTATCGGTACAAGTGTCTTATATAATCACCCTTTTCTCACCAAATTTGCTACTTATTGATAATCTTCATAATTTATAGGATTTGGGGGGAGTGAATAAAGAAGAAAATAATGATATCAGTCCAAAGTCAATCTGTTACAGGATAAACCAACAAAGTTATGAGGACTTGAATGCTACAAGGTATAAAATTAACCCGTACTATTCCATATTTAATTTTAATAGATAAAAAATAATAAACTAAATTTTAGAGACAGTGAGATAGCTACCTAGAAATCTCAACACAGGCCCTATGTGTATTATTATACTGGCTAGGAAAATTCTTAGTATTGTGCTATTGAAGATAGTCAAAATGAAAACTCATGATATGCCTTGTTTTCTTGAAAGGAATTTAAAAAATATTTTAAGCTACTATTGATTGCCCAAGAAACTTCATTTTAAACGATTCCAAGCTTGAATAAATGATTTATGCAATAAAATTGCAACAGAAATAATTATTACCAAATAATATTCTTTTACATTTAGCTTCAGTTTACATAATATTTGTTGACAATTGTCTGGCTTTATTATATGTTCTTTTGTTTACTTATTCATCCAACAGTTGAATACTTGAGTTTATATTATGTAAAAATAGAAAAATAGTAAGATTGGAAAATTGCTAGAAGAGATTTATGTAACCAGAACTATGAGAGAAGAGAGAGGTTTGGCAAAGTATTTTCTTATGGAAGTTATCTTGTGATCAAAATCTGAGCTACTCGGGCAAATGGGAAGGGGAAGAATACTCTAGAAACAGAGAATATTTATTCGAGAAGAGCAAAGTAGGTGGAGGGCACGTGAGATAGAAAGCTGGAAAGAATCAGGTCATAAACCACACCAAGGAAAATGAGTTACATTCTGAATTGAATGGGGGATCACTGAAGGGACACTGGAAGTCTTACAATCAAATGTATGATTTAGAAAGTTCATTGGAAGAAGGTAGGATGGAAGGAATCAGAATAGTTAGAAGATTACTTCCGTAGTTTGGGGATTGACTATAAAGCCAGGTGACATGGTGGCTGAAAACCGCTGTGCTTGTAATGTCATTTATCATTTATATTTGTCACTGTTTTTTATCAATGAGTGAGTGAAAGTCGCTCAGTCATGTCTGACTCTGCGATACCATGGACTATACAGTCTATGGAATTCTCCAGGCCAGAACACTGGAGTGGGTAGACTTTCCCTTCTCCAGGATTTACCAATGAGATTCTGAGCAATTGTGGGTAATTAATCCAAATCTGTTGAAAATATTTGATTTCTATTTTAGCACTGCATCAAGTATGTGCTCAAGTGTGCAATATATGTTTTCACATATTCATATTGTTTTCCCTACTATTTCTCTTAAAATAATAAAAATATTAACTGAATGGCTATACAAAGTTTCTGAAAACTCTTAGTGTTTTCTTTAAGATGCTGCCATCTAGTGAAACTTCTGTAAAGTCACTTTGTGACGATCCATTCAAGTTTGTATTTTAAGGTCATTTACTTAAAATAATCGCATTAAATAACTTATGTTCTCTGCCATCCATGGGGAAAGAATTTCAAATGCATTAAAATATATTGGAGGAGCCGCAAGTGATTTTTTTTTTAAATATTGTGCCACATATGTGACCACAGGGCCTTTAACAACATGGTATGGTGGGTGAAATTACATAGTTTCTTCATCAGGCTATTCTTTATAAATAGCTGATAATATAAGTGCTGACTTTTTATTCCTTGAGTTTCCTAAGAAAAATTGTGCTATAAAAACTCATTTTTTGTGTTTGGGAAATAAAATACCTGTAAGAACCTTTCTTCTTTTAGGAGATTCTAGTTTTGGTCACATTATAATGAGTAAATTTTCTAATTAACCAGCTCTCCAGTATATTGAGTTTTCTCCATGGAAACCGATGTTATACGGTTGGGGTCAGCAAATCTTTTCTGTAATGGCCAAAACAGCAAATATTTCAGACTTTTCTTTCATGTGATCTCTGTTGCAATGATTAATTTGTGCTTGCAAAAGCATCCATAGACAATATCTAAACAAATGAGATTACCTGTCCTCAAATATTACTTTATTCATTAAAAAGGTCATGGATTGCATCTCTCTATTCTGGGGAAAGCAAAGTATAGTTGCTCAGTCATATCTGACTCTGCGACTCTATGGACTGTAGCCTACTGGGCTCCTCCATCCATGGGATTTTCCAGGCAAGAGTTATGCTGGAGAGGGTTGCCATTTCCTTCACCAGGGGATCTTCCTGACCCTAGGATTGAACCCAGATCTCCCACATTGTAGGCAGACACTTTACTGTCTGAGTCACCCACCAGCGAAGTCCCTATTCTGGGGAAAGTACCTGTAATAGCAGTTTGGAGTTATTTATTTTTAAGAGGTGTTAGAAAAATAAAAAAGTGGGTCCTTCTGCAATTATTAACTTCAAAAAACATCAGTAAAATGATATATTTCTTCAAAGTTGCAGGAAGTCTAATATTTTAAGAAGGTAATTATTATATGTGCTCTTAGTAAGCTAACAATAGAACTCAGAGGTAAGACATGTTTGCAAAATAAACACCCTCATTTAATGACTTTTCAAAAAAATTCATGTTCATGTACAAAGTTGTCTTAATGTCGAATGAATCACTATGTTATCTAGCTAAATGTTTTCACATTTTGATCTAAAGAGGAAAGTAGTTTTGATGGTAAGCAATTAAATTAAGAAAGTACTACGTGAGTATAGTTTGGATAGTATAAATTTATTGCTCCATGCTTTCCTTCTGGGAATTTAGTGTAAAGAGACTTACATTTTAAAACACTGAGTTCTACCAGGCAGACATACAAAATACTTGAAACCATACAAGTAAATAATTGAGACAGAATAGAGTCAGTAAGAGATTATCCAGGTCTCAAGTCAATGTATGGGAAGAACATAGCACAGATTCAAAAATAGCATTGTTTTTATGGGCCTCCTGAGAAATCTGTATGCAGGTCAAGAAGCAACAGTTAAAACTGGACATGGAACAACAGACTGGTTCTAAAACGGGAAAGGAGTACGTCAAGGCTGTATATTGTCACCCTGATTATGTAACATATGCAGAATACATCATGCAAAATGCAGGGCTGGATGGAGCACAAGCTGGAATCAAGATTGCCAGGAAAAATAACAATAACCTCAGATTCGCAGATGACACCACCCTTATGGCAGAAAGCGAAGGAGAACTAAAAAGCCTCTTGATGAAAGTGAAAGAGAAGAGTGAAAAAGTTGGCTTAAAACTCAACATTCAGAAAACTAAGATCATGGCATATGGTCCCATCACATCATGGCAAAAAGACAGAGAAACAATGGCAGACTTTATTTTAGGGAGGCTTCAAAAATCACTGCTACCCTTATGGCAGAAAGCGAAGAAGAACTAAAAAGCCTCTTGATGAAAGTGAAAGAGAAGAGTGAAAAAGTTGGCTTAAAACTCAACATTCAGAAAACTAAGATCATGGCATATGGTCCCATCACATCATGGCAAAAAGACAGAGAAACAATGGCAGACTTTATTTTAGGGAGGCTTCAAAAATCACTGCATAATGTGACTGCAGCCATGAAATTAAAGGATGCTTGCTCCTTGGAAGAAACTCTATGACCAACCTAGACAGCATATTGAAAAGCAGAGACATTACTTTGCCAACAAAGATCCATCTAGTCAAAGCTATGCTTTTTCCAGTAGTCATGTATGGATGAGAAAGTTGGACTAGGAAGAAAGCTGAGCACCAAAGAATTGATGCTTTTGAACTGGGGTGTTGGAGAAGACTCTAGAAAGTCCCCTGGACTGCAAGGAGATCCAACCAGTCAATCCTAAAGGAAACCAGTCCTGAATATTCATTGGAAGGACTGATCCTGAAGCTGAAACTAATACTTGGGGCCACCTGATGCAAACAACTGACTCATTGGAAAAGACCCTGATGATATGAAAGATTGAAGGCAGGAGGAGAAGGGGCAACAGTGGATGAGATGGTTGGATAGCATCACCAACTCAGTGGACATGAGTTTGAGTAAGCTCTAGGAGTTGGTGATGGACAAGGAAGCCTGGTGTGCTGCAGTCCATTCTTTGCCACTCTAAGGACTGTGTGCAATCCAGGCTTCTCTGTCCATGGGATTCTCCAAGCAAGAACACTGGAGTGGGTTGTCATTTCTTATTCCAAGGGACCTTCCCGACCCAAGGATCAAACCTGAGTGTCCTACATTTCCAGCATTGGCAGCTGGGTTCTTTACCACTAGTGCCACCTGTTCAACTTTATGTTAACCAAACTAGGCAGGACTTGGTTGCAGGGATGCGTCTAGTTTAAGCTGACGTCACTACCATGCCCTAGCTATTGTAAGTAGTGCTGCAATGACTTTGGTGTACATATGTCTTTTTCAATTATGAAACTTTTACATTCTTAAATATTATTGAACTCCTCAAAGAGGTTTTAATATTGTTTATGTATACCTATATTTACTGTATTTGTAATAAAAACAACTTTAAAATATATTATATATTTAGGACAAAAACACAAACCCATTACATACTGACATAAATATTACATTGTTAGGGGGTAAAAATGTAGTTTCTAAAAGAGACAAAAAAAAGAGTGTTTTATATTTGGCATATATTTTACATAGAAATATAAATCTTTGCTATTTGACTTAATAGAAGGCAGCTGGTTTTATATATCTTCTGCATTAAATCTCTTGATTTTTTTTCTTTGTGAAATATAGGAATAAAATTGGACCTTGTACAGATATATATTTAGAAAAAGTACAAGTGATATAATAGCCTTTTCAGTTAACTGTGAATATTCTTTGATCCTATACCAGAATTTGACAAGAACTTCCTGGGATTTGTAGTATGAAATGTGAAACCAAACCAATGATCTTTTTATGCTTTGTTACATCAAAATCTATGGGCTGATTTTTCATTTTGAACAGATCTTTTACCTATGCATAATATGTAACAATATGTCTTTATCATTTGGAAAATATCAATTCATTCAGTGCAGTTCATTTCAGTTGCTCTGTCATGTCTGACTCTTTGCAACCCCATGAATCGCAGCACCAAGGTCTCCCTGTCCATCTCCAACTCCCGGGGTCTACTCAAACCCATGTCCATCGAGTCAGTGATGCCATCCAGCCATCTCATCCTCTGTCATCCTTCTCCTCCTACCCCCAATCCCCCCCAGCATCAAGGTCTTTTCCAATGAGTCAGCTCTCTGCATGAGGTGGCCAAAGTACTGGAGTTTCAGCTTTAGCATCAGTCTTTCCAATGAACACCCAAGACTGATCTCCTTTAGGATGGACTGGTTGGACCTCCTTGCAGTCCAAGGACTCTCAAGAGTCGTCTCCAACACCACAGATCAAAAGCATCAATTCTTTGGTGCTCAGCTTTCTTCACAGTCCAACTCTCACATCCATATTTGATTACTGGAAAAATCATAGCCTTGACTAGATGGACCTTTGTTGGCAAGGTAATGTCTCTGCCTTTTAATATGCTGCCTAGGTTGTCATAACTTTCTTTCCAAGAAGTAAGCATCTTTTAATTTCATGGCTGCAGTCACCATCTGCAGTGATTTTGGAGCCCCCCAAAATAAAGTCTGACACTGTTTCCCATCTATTTCCCATGAAGTGATGGGACCAGATGCCATGATCTTAGTTTTCTGAATGTTGAGCTTTAAGCCAATTTTTTTAACTCTCCACTTTCATCAAGAAGCTTTTCAGCTCCTCTTCACTTTTTGCCATAAGAGTGGTGTCATCTGCGAATCTGAGGTTATTGATATTTCTCCTGGCAATCTTGATTCCAGCTTGTGCTTCTTCCAGCCCAGCATTTCTCATGATGTACTCTACATATAAGTTAAATAAGCAGGGTGACAATATACAGTCTTGAGGTACTCCTTTTCCTACTTGGAACTAGTCTGTTGTTCCATGTCCATTTCTAACTGTTGCTTCCTGACCTACATACAGGTTTCTCAAGAGGCAGGTCAGGTGGTCTGGTATTCCCATCTCTTTCAGAATTTCCCACAGTTTATTGTGATCCACACAGTCAAAGGCTTTGGCATAATCAATAAAGCAGAAATAGATGTTTTTCTGGAACTCTCTTGCTTTTTCATTAAGTTTTGTATATTTTCTAAATATTTCATATTTCATATGTTCTTTTTAAAATTATGTTAGTTTTAAACTCACCATAAATAGTTTTAAATACTGGGGAATGATCATATTTATGGAAATGGACACAAGTTTTCCAAAATTCCAATTTCTTTTGATAACTACTTTTTTCTTTTGGTAACAAATTCTACAAGTTATTTTCCTCAAATTGATAGACTCATTTCATTTTTCAAAATATGTCTCAAATACCTAAGTATGATTTACTATCATTTGTCTGTAAGATGCTCTTTCATGCAAAAATGGCTTTCTATGAAGTTAAAGTGGGTAACTTAGCTTGCAACTAAAATAACTGCATAAGTGCATTACTTTGAGACACACATCCTACTTCAGGATGTTTTTAAACGTTTTATGAATAATTCCCATATTAAACCTTAAAAGAATAAAATTAAGGTACTGACATTTTATACAAATGTATTATTTTTATACTTGTACCAAGGAAATATATAACTTAAATTAACCTTTTCATGCTGTAACTGAATGCACACAATGAGAATACAAGTTTTGACTGTCTTGATTTATGCAAAGATGCCAGCAATTTAACACATCATTGCTTCTGCATTATCAGTGCAAAAGTCAACACGGTAAAGAAGGCAAAGAATGTCTTCTTCCTGGTATGAAAACTGTTTTGACCTGAAAGGGTCTTGAGAACGCCCAAGATTTTATGATTAACACTTTGTGAGTCATTGCTGCTGCTGCTGCTGCTGCTGCTAAGTCACCAAAGGATAAACTGCATTTATAGTACAGCATTTTTTCAACAATTTTCTTAAATATACTTGTATTTGTTATTTTGAATCATTAAGCAAATTTAAAATGTTATTATGTTCTTCCCCAGGGTTGCTTTGTTGGCTTTGATCTAGCACATGCAGTTGGAAATGTTGAACTTCACTTACATGACTGGGGAGTTGATTTTGCCTGCTGGTGCTCCTACAAGGTATCAACAGACTAGTTAATATATTTGTACCCTTTTAGTCCACACTAACATTAATCTGAATGTAAAAATGGATCAGTGACCAATTTTAGGTATTTGAATTACTTTCCTCCATTTCCTTCATTACTGTATTTTGTGACTTTAGTTAGTTGTAGAATCACTTAATGAATAGTATAGGTTATTAAGTTTTGGTATTTCCATCCTCTATATTTATTCCTTCAATTCTCTGACTTCTATGATAAAATCAGGAAGTTCTGGACAATACCTCCATACTTAGAACTTAATTCAAATTTAATCTAGTTTTTTGTTAATATGTTGTGAAATTTCTACATAAGTTAAAGATAATTCTTATGAAATCAACTTTGTATCGACATTTGAAGACAAGTTTATTGACAGGGAGCATAGAAATCGAAGTGATCTTAGCATTTTTAAAATATAATCTTTTATTATTATTTAAATATTTTGTGGCAAAATAATTGAAATGAATGAGCTTTGAAATCAGATAACTGTCAGTAGAACTGAACTGTTATCTACCAGTTGGGTCAAAAACTGGCCAAAATAGTAATAGTTATTTATTCCTGATTAATAATGCTACATTTCATTGTTTTTCTTTGAACAAAATAACCCCAAATTCTGTTTTATAATAAAAGTTAAAATAATCACACATTTTGATCTTATCAAAGTTGATTTCATAACAAAACAGTCAAATTATTATTTTTATCATATTTATTTAGGCAAACCTACACAGTTTAATTTACTCTCTATCCAGTATTTAAATACAGGAGCAGGAGGTCTTGCTGGTGCCTTTGTCCATGAAAAACATGCCTATACAATTAAACCTGCGTAAGTACTATCTTCAGATTTTCTTTGGTGATGGATAAATGAATTAAATGAATTTGAATTAATTAGTGTGCTAAATTTACATGTGTTCTTTAAAATGCTATCCAATAAGAATCTGGGTTGATTATAATTATTTTACTACTCTGTGAACAATAATATGCTTTATCGGAAATAAATGATTTCCAAAGAGTTTACTTGGTTGAACAAGAAATTTAATCACAAAAGGTTAGCTTCAATGCTAAAAACGAGTCCCTGTAATCATGTAGAGCAGATGGTTTAATGCAAAGAGACTACTTAACTTTTTTCAAAAATTAGACTTTAGAAAAGTCCGGGTTTCTCACATTGATGAATAAATCAAAGGCAACACAGAGCTGTGCCTAATAGAGCTTAAAAGTGGTACATGATTATTAAAATTACATCTATCTTTAAAGCTGGAAACTTATAATATGGTCTTGTAAGGAATATCTTCTGTCCTAAAAGATTTTATAATCCATGAAAACTGAAGAAGCTGAACACTGAACAACAGGCTGACTACATAAAAAGAAATACTTTTCAATTTTTATATGGCACTCTTCATTTTTTAGAGCAAGTATAAATGCAAATGTGATACACCAACAAATTTAACATTTTTATTTGACTGGGGAATTCTTAAGTGTTTCTATTATTTTTATCTGGTATGGAGAAAAAAATTATATTCTGTAAAAAAAAAATCCTTTCAAAATTGTATCAGAATGTGTGTGATGAGGAGACTGTCTAGACTCCTAATAGGTAATATAATAATGTTTGATTAATTTTCCGAATCTTCTCAGTCACTGGCTGAATGGTATAATCTTTATGCGAATTGAAAGTGAATTAGTAATAAAGCTTGGAGCCCCTCACATTTTTGAAATTCTCTGCATATAAATCATACAAATTTAAGAAGATTTTCTATAGCTCATTTAATTATATCTAAATTTCTTCAAGATTTTAAAGTTTTAAAATTCCATAGAGCATTTTTTAGACAGATATTTGTTAGGTACTCATCTACCTTGAATATATTGTCAGGACATTACATTTCTCCCCTTCTTCCAAATTCTGCAGAGAATATCTTAGCTATGGGCTTCCCTGTTGGCTTAGCAGTAAGGAGTCCGCCTGCCAGGCAAGAGATGCAGTTTCAATCCCTGGGACGGGAAGATCCCCTGGAGAAGGAAATGGCAACTCCCTCCAGTATTCTTGCCTGGGAAATCCCATGAACAGAGGAGCTTGGAGGGATACAGTACATGAGGCAGCTCATGAGTAGCTACCCATGGCTACTACCATGAGGCATTACAGTTGGTCACGAACAACTAAACAATGACAATGTTAGATTTCTCCTCTTGTCCCAAATTATCTAGAAAGAATATAAAATGTATATTATAGGACTACCATGCAAGTTTTAAAAGGTCTTTTTTTTTTTTCATTTATAAACAACACCATTGATAACATTTTACCTAGCCTAAGTGTTTTCCACATAGATAGTATGTAAGATATTGCCTGCTTTTGTGTGAAAACTCACCACCCTGAGCATTTCCAACTCTCTACTTATTTAAACTGCACTAGAGGAATCGGCAAAGGGAAGCAGGGCTATGGTAAGTAATGCACACAAATTCTAGAGAATGCAGGCATTAGCAGTTAAACTCTGATTTTACAGCATCTCTATTGCACTTCAGAGTTCTTTCACCATTATTTGCCCTTCATGGAGGAGGAACAAGAGAGGGCAGAGGGCTGTAGTGTGCCTGCACGTTCCTCATCTTATAGAATCCCCACATCCTCTAGACCCAGTGAGTGAAGTCACTCAGTCGTGTCACCTCTTTGTGACTCTGAGGACTGTAGTCTACCAGGCTCCTCTGTCCATGGGATTTTCCAGGCAAGAATACTGGAGTTGGTTGCCATTTCCTTCTCCAGTAGGTAACTGTTAAGTCTGTGCTCCCAGGAGAAAGACCATACAGACAGAGAAGATTTACACTCCAACCTGATCACTCACTTGCTGGTCCTAAAGAATGTTCTTGATTTCTCAGAGTTCTAGTCTCTTGATAAAGAGAACATAAGCATCTACCTCATAGAAAGTTATCGTGAGGTTAAAATAGGACAATGCATGTAGAACAGCACAGCCACTGAAGCATGATAGGTGATCCACACATCTAGGGTAAGTATCTTTTTGCCTTACTGTGAAGTTGCATGTTAACTTGTAGAATTTTGCCTAGTAGAGATCATTTCTCCTCAAGCAGGAAACATACCCTTAAAGGTTATGGTTTGTGACCTTTGGGATATTAAAGAATTTTGTACCTAAGGCCAAGCTCAGACTGAGCCTGTAAGTCTCTATTCCTGGAATTCTCTCTTTTACTGGCCTCACCATCTTACTGGCTCATCTGCTAATTATGAGTTGATTGAGATCTTTATATGTGTTCATGTTATATTTGTACAAGAGCCATGCTTGTACAATTTTCTATTTGTACAGTTTGAAAATCACATGCTATTAACTTCTGTTGCGTTTTAAGTATCTAGTTTGGAGATCAACAAGACTCAAATCAGTCTGACTCAGGTAGTCCTTCTTACAGGAAACACTGGTTGTCGTTTCTTTGTTTATCAGTTGTTAAAGTTTCTTTTTATGTGATATTAGAGGGACTAGTTCCAATGGTACCAACTTTTACCCTAAGTGCAATGTAACTACTATTGTTAACTTCATGAAGTAAACCTTGTGCTTAAAAAAGGGTGACATCTAGTGGCTAAACATGTTATTTCAAATAAATAGTACACATAACTTTCCTAGTCCATTCATTTTTTATCTATGCTTAAAGTATAATATTTTTTTCTATCATTTGACCATATATTTATAGTGCAATAATCGTGTATCCAAAGCCTTTGATAAAGAGGTAGGGCAGGATGGAGGTGGAAGTTAACATTAGGTGCATTTTAGGTATAACGTTAAACAAAATGCATAAATGTTTATCAAGGTTGAGAAGAAGGGTACTATGGGAGTGGATCCTGGAACTAGTAACCCTGAATTCTGCAAGTTTAATATTAAGTGAATAATTTCAAAATATCTTTTATATGATGTTCCCCGTAGCAACTGACAAATTACATCTGTACCAAGAAATTTCACCATTTTTTGCTTATTTAAATAGGCATTTTGGCCATTGTTCAAAATTGGTGACCTAAGACTTTTTCCAAGAACAATGTCAATAAAAATAATGAGTAGAGACCAATGTCAATCTACTGTATTAAGCATTATAATTCAAATCATTAATCTCAGCTGTAATTTGACCTCTTCCTAGTTTATCATCACGTTTTTCCCATTCTGGTATCATATTCTAAACCTTATCTGTAGCTAAGAATTATACTAAATAAGGACTGGTTCTGAGTAAATATCTTGTGTTTTTTGTAATTCATATCTGAAAATTTTAGTGTAGACAGTTAATAATTATTGCTCTGCACTATGAAGGAAATACTTTTAGCTGTAAGAATTCAAACATTAGAAATACATCACCTTTTAAAGAAATCCTTCAAGTGAAAGCATTAATCACTCAGTCATATCCAACTCTTTGCGACCCCATGGACTGTAGCCTGCCAAACTCCTCTGTCCATGGGGTTTTCCAGGCAAGAAAATATTACTGGAGTGGGAGCCATTCCCTTCTCCTGGGGAATCTTCCTGACCCAGGGATCGAAACCAAGTCTCCTGCATTTCAGGTCCTTGAAAATCTTGCATTTTTCATTTAACTTTATAAGTGTTGACCTTTCTGAAAGACTTTAGATCAATACTTAACTTTTTTATTTTAGAAGATTCAAACATATGTGAAGCCTATAAAATGATTCTTTTGTAAAAACCCACAGACTGCAATTCAAGACACCACCCATCACTTCTTGGTTTTTTTAGAGAGACTTTAGCAAGAAACAGGAGTGAGTTATTAAGATTCTTTCTGCGGCTTACTTTTTTTTTTTACTCTATCCAGTGAAATCATACATACTAGAAAATTGCTGTTCTTCACTTTCCATGCTGGCATAAAGAATCTTTCAAATGTTCTCATATATTAGCTCTCCTGAAATTCTTGCTTCCCCTAGTATTTTTTTTTTTTTTAAGTTTCCTGAGTGGTCAAGAATGGAGCCTACTGATAATTTTTTGAAAATGCTAGAATTTCACATCATGCCAATACATTTCCATAAACAGTTAGAGGTATTTGATTGAAGGCTTTAAGTAGATATGACACTTTTAAGGCTTTATTAAGAGCTTGAGTCATCTCCTTTATTATAAGTAATTTGCAGGTTAAAAAGAACCAGCAGAAGAAGCTGGCTGTATCAGTGCATGGGAAAGGCAAATTTTAAACTCAGAAGTATAGATTATTACTACTATTATTATTATTTGTGAACTTAAAAAATAGACCCATAAAACAACATAAGAAAGTCTAAGAAAGGATAAAAAGAAGCATCAAGAAAATTTATAAAAATGGCTTTAAAATTATAAGCATGTTTCACACTTGACCCATCAGAACAATTAATGTTATAGAGAGAGATCATCTACTTGTTCTGGGGTGTGATGATGATATAACTGATTATACTTCCTTCCCCAGGCAATGATGGAGAATACCACAAACCCAAACTCATGTATAATTTAAACCCTGTTTTGGTTTCTGTGATTCTTTCTGATTTACTAATTACCGCATCTTTTTCTAGTATCTATATAAAGTCTTGGTATTAAAGACTGGGAGAAGGAGGGAGTGTCGGTGGTGGTAGCAAGGTGGGTGAATTCACCAGACTCCAGATACTTGCAAATGGGATAGGCCAATACCTATGTATTTCTCAGTGAAACTTTTCACAGAATCCTTAGTTAAACTATGACTCAGACCTCCCAGGGCATTTATTCTACACATTTAGCTTGTTTCTTGGGTTGGATGTTCAGTATGAATTAATGTGGATGACATCTTAGCCACAACTTCCTGCCCTATCAGACAGCCATATTAAATGTACTCAGCCACCTCTTTGTCCTTAATGTTACCTCCCACAGCCCTAATCTTCCAGTGTATCATTTCCCCTTGCTTCTGTTCCAATGTATGTGATTGCTTTCCCGTATTTGATAAAGTTTACTCTTTCACTTTTTCATTGATTCCCTCAATGCCTCAGCCCTTGATCCTTTTAACTCAGGTGTATCTCATCCACTGTAATGATGTCAAAAACAGACATTTGCAGAAGATGCTAACTGTATTTCTAGCTTTATGACTTGCTTTCTATCCCTTACTTTTATCCCTTACTTTTATCTGATTGCAAATTGCAAGAGCTTCTGATTATCAAAGTATTATTCTAACCCTGAAAGATACATGACTATGTAGGAAAGTAAAAACTGTGAACTACTCACTTATAAAATTAACCTTTACCAAACACTATTTCTCAATTGCATTATTATAAAAAATATTTTGGTCTCTTGCTGATTATAGAATGTTATAACACAGTAAAAATTTTATGCAAATGAATTGTAAAGTAAAATTTTTCAAGAGATTCAGCATTTCATGATGCAAGTTATACTGAAGAACTGCTGAATCACAAAATCATGAACAATGAGAGTATGTTAGAATCAAAAGCATTAACAAATGAAGTAGAGGAAATTAGGCATGGTACTTCAAAATCAAATGACTTGAATATGAGGGATCAAGAGGAACTGATGAATGCTTCAAAACTTTTGTGGAAATGATCATCTTTATGCTCATGCTAAAAAGTTAAATATAACACAAAAAAGATTCTAGCTTGCTACCATGGCATTTTTCAAGTATACCAAAAAAAATCAACATTTGATTTACTATTCATTCTTTTTACTAATCTCCATATTATGATTTTAATGTAAGTTTTGTCAAATTATAAATTAAATTTGTTATACAATTTAAAGTTTTATTTTTCAAAAGCATCACAATCAAATCTTTTATTTTTTCCTTCATTATTTACTACAAAAGTATGATTACTGGTTTAAAATAAATCTATTTTAAAAGACCTTTTCCCAGTATTCCATGCATGCTCAGTTGCTCAGTCATGCCTGATTCTGCGACCCCATGGACTCTAGCCCACCAGGATCCTTTGTCCTTGGAATTATCCCAGCAAGCATACTGGAGTGGGTTGCCATTTTCTCCTCTGTGGGATCTTCCCCACTCAGGGATCAAACCCAAGGCTCCTGCAGCTCCTGCATTAGCAGGCGGATTCTTTAAAATGAAAGTCTCTTAGTCCTGTCCAAAACTTCATGACCTCATGGCCTATATAGTCCATGGAATTCTCCAGGCCAGAATACTGGAGTAGGTAGCCTTTCCCTTCTCAGGTGATCTTCCCAAATCAGGAAGGTCTCCCACATTGCAGGCAGATTCTTTACCAGCTGAGTCACAAAGGAAGCCTAGCAAATAATGAGGACTTCTAATATATCCATATATCTTTCCAATCTTATGAATTAAGCATGATGAAGCTTCCATTTTATCCTACTCCAACACAAATATCCTTTCTAAGGTGCTCACTGCTTTATCAAGTAAAGGGAATGTTTCTCAGTCATTTGAGGAGGCATGAGCCAATATAACCAACATTTATTTTTGTACAGGAAACTTTCACAGATAGAAATAAATACAGGATGCTACATTTTTTTTTAGTCATACAACCCATTTGAAGAGATGTTATTTCAATAGCTGAATAAACAATTTAAATGATAGGTAATATCGGGTTAGAATATGTGCCACAAAACAATTCCTAAATAACTGCTGGGTGAATTCTCATGTATCACAATAGGAACAGTAAAGGTAGAGATAACTCAGAGCTCCTTTGGACAAGCTTGAAGAAGTTTGTGGTGAAATTTACAGATACTGTTCCTCTGCAAAATGGAATGCTATGTTAACTAAGTGTATAAATTTAATCTGTTACTTTGAATGCTGAAATTGTTGCCTATGAGAGAGATTTCATTTGATCAGTTTCATAAATCTAAGGAAATATAATGAATTAGTTAAATGGCTTTTCTTTAAAGGATATGTCAAGTGATCTTTTCATACACTTGATAGAATTCTTATGGAATCTGAGTTATTGACTTAACATTTAAAAGTCTGATTAGAATCATAATCTTGATCTTTATCTCTTTTCTACAATATTTTAGAAATTATAAACAGTAGTAAAGGCAAGTTTGCCTCATAGTCTCACTTAGTTTCAGAGCCTGCTCGTGAGTGGCTTATACCTATGAGAAATCCTAGTTTCCAAATTATCAGTGTAAAGGATCCAAAGGAAGACAATATGATTGGAGAAAACTCACCTATGGATTCATAACACATAAATCATTCATATCTTCATTCAGAAACCATTTTAGATCAATAATTCTAAGAGGACTCCTCATCTTCAAAGCTTTTTTATTATGCAAATCAGATAATTTTTGAGTGTGGTGAATTTAAGCTGTGATCATAAAAACAATGTTTATGCACTGAGGCAAGATCACAGTTAAGAATAATTTCAATAAATAATATGATTTTCTCCACTCAAGAGATAAAGGAATCCTGACTCTTAAAAGAAAACAGGAAGAGTAATTATCAGTATAAGACTACATTAAAGTCGATGTGGTTGCAAATCACTATTCTCAGATAATGATGACATAATCACTAATATGAGAAAATTGAAGTCTTTGAAACCTCAAAATTTATTTTCTCCTTGAAAATTGCAGTCTAGTGTCCCTGAAGATTTATCAGGTCAGTGAATCCTTTAGACACAAAATATAAACTTGTCAAAGAACTTCAGCTCTTGTTTTAATTACTTCAAGTTTTGTCCCTAAAATGACCCTCAGAATATGAAAAGTTTCTTTTTTAATATAAAATATGAAGAGCTATTACTAAACTTTATTTGTTCTCGATGAGAAAGAACACGTATCCATCCGATTCTATAAGAGGTGCAGTGATACATGTTGTGTGGGGCAGCATGGGAAACTACTCATTGCACAAGAGCCACTGGGTCCTGCTGCTTCCAAGACTGAGCTGGGCTAACTTCACGGGCCACGAAAATGCTTGTAATGCATGACTCAAAACAGAGGTCTGAATTCCTATGAATCAGTCTCTCTTTGGTCACTTGTTTTTAACTCCACCCCAGAGGAGAGAATGTGATTGACTGGAAATTATCCTTTTCTCTAGTGTTGAGGTTTGTCTTCATCATGTAAAAAAGATAGATTACTCTCTTCTAAACCTCTGTTCCAATCATATTTGGTCAAAGTCTCAGAAGACTTGGCATTAGTATGGAAACCTAGACAGAAAATGACTATTTGAATCTTTTTTTTTTAAGGGTGCCTGTGATCTTTGTGAGAATTCATTTTGGTATGTCCAGTGTGATTGTTTGAAAAATTGACTATAGCATAATTCTAAATGTTAAAGTACAGGGACATTGTCCTTCTGATTGTCCTTTATTATCATAATCCACAATGCCCAAGAATATATACATATATCTTTATTTTGTTGTTGAATATATGGCTCTTTCTTTACTCTCAGCATAATAGACAAACTATTTTCTAGCATATGGAAGCATTTCTACTTTGCAAGTTACTCCGAAGTGAGTATGATTTGCAAAATACTGTCAAATTAAATATGCATTTCCATATGCTTCTACAAAGACTAAATATATCCATGAAAACCAGCTATAGACAACTTTAAAAATCCTTCATGAGTATTTTAATCAACTTTAATCAACATTGCAAATAGTTCTTTCTAAAGTCCTAAGTTCAGAAATCTTGATGTGTTTTATGATTTTAGCATCAATATCACCATAGAGGATTATCAACCAATATTTCAAAATAATAGTAGATTTCAAGAAATGATAAGCAGATTTTTTGTTAATGAAGCATTCACACCAATAAAATATTGATTTAGCTCATGTAAGGACAACATACTATTCTGAATCTTCAGGAAACAGTTTTCAATAACCAAAATTTATAATATCAGGAACTTTTGTAACTACGTTTATCATACTGTTAGCTCACTGGACATATTTTAACGAGCCTTCTTTTGAGTAACATTTGAAGATGTAATTGAATATGTATCAGAACCAAGTAAAGCACTCTCTCATAATGATATTTCCATATGATTGGGCAAATGAGTGGATGAAAAGGAATTGAATCCCCATAGCTCCTCAAACTCCTTTCCAAAGCAACATTAAATCAGTTGACTTAGAACAAAGCAGAGCAATTGTGAATACTTTTTTTTATTTATGTTTTTTAATAAATTAAGAATTGATAAAGACCTTCTTTACTAGGAGTGAGTTGGCAATATTTACCTATCAATGTTATGGCCATATTGAGCCTTGAAATAGTCATGCTTGGAAACTCATTGCTGACAAGGAATGAATGCACAATTCACAAGCTGAAACATCCCATTTTGTCAAGATTTTCATCGTCATTAGCACCTTTGAATCTGTTCTATCACTTAGCCATAAGTTTACTTTTCCTTCAAATATGCTCTTTACTAACTGCTTAGATTTGGATTCTCACTGCGCCTTCTCTTATTTTTAGTTGAGCTTCTGTTTTTGTTTTTGTCGTTTATTAGAGTTTGTATGTACTGCTTTCCCTGATCCTCACTCCTATACAGTAGCTCTACCTTTCCTATTCTAATATCAACTTGAACTTTAGCAATTTTGTTGCTCTTTCCCAAGCCTTTCTTCTCCTTCTGCATGGTAGCTTAGCAATATTAATGCTTCAATGTGAGAGATGACCTAAAAATTTACTGGGATATTTATGTGCTGTGCAACCATGCTCATGTCATACCCACTGATCTTACTTTGCATTTGGCATCCAACTGGATTGCTTCTTAGAAAAGACTGTCAGTGGAGGCGGAAGAAACACCTTGGACGATTATAGAGCTGTCTCTTATACACATCTANCTTTCTTTACTCTCAGCATAATAGACAAACTATTTTCTAGCATATGGAAGCATTTCTACTTTGCAAGTTACTCCGAAGTGAGTATGATTTGCAAAATACTGTCAAATTAAATATGCATTTCCATATGCTTCTACAAAGACTAAATATATCCATGAAAACCAGCTATAGACAACTTTAAAAATCCTTCATGAGTATTTTAATCAACTTTAATCAACATTGCAAATAGTTCTTTCTAAAGTCCTAAGTTCAGAAATCTTGATGTGTTTTATGATTTTAGCATCAATATCACCATAGAGGATTATCAACCAATATTTCAAAATAATAGTAGATTTCAAGAAATGATAAGCAGATTTTTTGTTAATGAAGCATTCACACCAATAAAATATTGATTTAGCTCATGTAAGGACAACATACTATTCTGAATCTTCAGGAAACAGTTTTCAATAACCAAAATTTATAATATCAGGAACTTTTGTAACTACGTTTATCATACTGTTAGCTCACTGGACATATTTTAACGAGCCTTCTTTTGAGTAACATTTGAAGATGTAATTGAATATGTATCAGAACCAAGTAAAGCACTCTCTCATAATGATATTTCCATATGATTGGGCAAATGAGTGGATGAAAAGGAATTGAATCCCCATAGCTCCTCAAACTCCTTTCCAAAGCAACATTAAATCAGTTGACTTAGAACAAAGCAGAGCAATTGTGAATACTTTTTTTTATTTATGTTTTTTAATAAATTAAGAATTGATAAAGACCTTCAGTACTAGGAGTGAGTTGGCAATATTTACCTATCAATGTTATGGCCATATTGAGCCTTGAAATAGTCATGCTTGGAAACTCATTGCTGACAAGGAATGAATGCACAATTCACAAGCTGAAACATCCCATTTTGTCAAGATTTTCATCGTCATTAGCACCTTTGAATCTGTTCTATCACTTAGCCATAAGTTTACTTTTCCTTCAAATATGCTCTTTACTAACTGCTTAGATTTGGATTCTCACTGCGCCTTCTCTTATTTTTAGTTGAGCTTCTGTTTTTGTTTTTGTCGTTTATTAGAGTTTGTATGTACTGCTTTCCCTGATCCTCACTCCTATACAGTAGCTCTACCTTTCCTATTCTAATATCAACTTGAACTTTAGCAATTTTGTTGCTCTTTCCCAAGCCTTTCTTCTCCTTCTGCATGGTAGCTTAGCAATATTAATGCTTCAATGTGAGAGATGACCTAAAAATTTACTGGGATATTTATGTGCTGTGCAACCATGCTCATGTCATACCCACTGATCTTACTTTGCATTTGGCATCCAACTGGATTGCTTCTTAGAAAAGACTGTCAGTGGAGGCGGAAGAAACACCTTGGACGATTATAGAGGGATAGAGCTTCAGTCAGTTCAGTTCAGTTTAGTTCAGTCACTGAGTCATGTCCGACTCTTTGCGACCCCATGAACTGCAGCACGCCAGGGCTCCCTGTCCGTCACCGACTCCAGGAGTTCACCCAAACCCATGTCCATCAACTTGGTGATGCCATCCAACCATCTCATCCTCTGTCATCCTGCCCTCAATCTTTCCCAGCATCAAAGTCTTTTCAAATGAGTCAGCTCTTCGCATCAGGTGGCCAAAGTACTGGAGTTTCAGCTTCAACATCAGTCCTTACAATGACCACCCAGAACTGATCTCCTTTAGGATGGACTGGTTGGATCTCCTTGCAGTCCAAGGGACTCTCAAGAGTCTTCTCCAACACCACGGTTTAAAAGCATCAATTCTTCAGCGCTCAGCTTTCCCTCTAGTCCAACTCTCACATCCATACATGACCACTGGAAAAACCATAGCCTTGACTAAGTGGACCTTTGTTGGCAAAGTAATATCTTTGCTCTTTAATATGCTGTCTAGGTTGGTCATAACTTTCCTTCCAAGGAGTAAGTGTCTTTTAATTTCATGGCTGCAATCACCATCTGCAGTGATTTTGGAGCCCAGAAAAAGGAAGTCATCCACTGTTTCCCCATCTATTTGCCATGAAGTGATAGGACCGGATGCCATGATCTTAGTTTTCTGAATGTTGAGTTTTAAGCTAACTTTTTCACTCTCCTCTTTCACTTTCATCAAGAGGCTTTTTAGTTCTTCTTCACTTTCTGCCATAAGGGTGGTGTCATCTGCATATCTGAGCTTATTGATATTTCTCCAAGCAATCTTGATTCCAGCTTGTGTTTCTTCCAGCCAAGCATTTCTCATGATGTACTCTGCATATAAGTTAAATAAGCAGGGTGACAATATACAGCCTTGACGTACTCCTTTTCCCATTTGGAACCAGTCTTGTTCCATGTCCAGTTCTAACTGTTGCTTCCTGACCTGCATACAGGTTTCTCAAGAGGCAGGTCAGGTGGTCTGGTATTCCCATCTCTTTCAGAATATCCCACAGTTTATTGTGATCCACACAGTCAAAGGTTTTGGCATAGTCAATAAAGCAGAAATAGATGTTTTTCTGGAACTCTCTTGCTTTTTCAATGATCCAGCGGCTGTTGGCAATTTGATCTCTGGCTCCTCTGCCTTTTCTAAAACCAGCCTGAACATCTGGAATTTCATGGTTCATGTATTGCTGAAGCCTGGCTTGGAGAATTTTAAGCATTACTTTATTAGCATGTGAGATAGAGTAACTTGGAATAACTAAAAAGAAAGATGAGGAAAAAAGTATATAATTGTATATGAAAAGAAGTTAATATTGTGACTGAACATTATGGAACAATTTTGACTTATAATCCTTTCAGGCATGGCTGAATTATGTCCCTGTACCACATTTACATTCATTAAAGAAACATTTATTGAACATCTACTATGGTCCAGGCATTAAAAAAATATCTTTTGGATATATGGATAAATAAAGCACAAAATCCTTCCTCTTATAGAGCTTACACTAAAGACAGACAGATTATGTACAGAGCAAATTGTATGATACATTTAAAATTGATAAGTCCTATGGATAACTGGAAAAAAACAGGACAGAAAAAAGGGTATAAGAATAATTTGTAAAATTTGGCCATGCATAGTATTCAAAAGGCATTCAAGAAGGCTCATCATTGGGAAATATGATATGGATGAAGAGGTGAAGGAGGTAAAGAGTGTGCCAAACAATTATTTAGTGAAAAGGGTTCCAGGCAGTGGGAGTATTTTATCAAAAGCTTGAAGACAAGAGTGTGCTGAGAAAGCCAGCATGGCTGGAGCAGATTGAGCAAGTTGTATATTAGTGAGACAAAATGGTCCAGGAAATCCAGATCCTTATAAGGCAATGTAAAGACTTGGGATCCATTCCTATTTTGCCTGAAAGGTGGCATGATATAGCAAATTCAGAATGATCATTCTGGTGGCTTTCTTGGGAACAGGTAGTAAGAGGGTAATGGTGGACTTTGGAAACTCTGCTGTGGAGCCATTGAGGAAAGAAGACAAGAGGTGACAACAATTTAAAGCAGGGAGCAACAGAGGAGGTGATGAGACGTAGGCTTCTAGGGCTTCCCTGATGGCTCAGACAGTGAAGAATCCGCCTGCAATGCAGAAGACCTGGGTTCGATCCCTGGGTTGGGAAGATACCCTGGAGAAGGGCACGGAAACCCAGTCCAGTATTCTTTCCTGGAGAATCCCATGGATAGAGAAGCCTGGCATGCTACAGTGCATGGGGTCACAAAGAGTTAGACATGACTGAGCAAATGAACTGACTGACTGAACTGGGAGGACATAGAGAAAAGATTGGCTAGAGGGACAGGAATGAGGGGAGAATTAAAGACTGATGTCTGCTCAAATGATGCTAGGTTACTCAAATGGCATACCATTGTTTCATTTATCAATTACGAACATATTTTTTGAGCATCTACTAGGCAAAGAAGTATGAAAACACTGGGAATTCAGAAATATCTTCTGGAATTTATCATTCAGTGTGACAGGGAAAAGAGAGAGAAATTGGAGAAATCTTTTGCTGAGGAGGTGATACATGAACTGACTGGAGAAATCCTAACTTTTAGTCAGACTGAAAGGGAACAGGCAGAGCTGGGGTGTTCTAGGCAGGATCATTGAGGTCCTGTGTTTCAAGTTAGAAGTTTTGATTTTTATCTTAAAAACAAAGAGGCTCAAGTCCCAACACTTTCAGGTCTTGGTTTAATTATGGGAAAAATAAATAGTTACACGTCTAAGATATCGCTTCCAGTTTTTAAACTCTGATTCTCCAGGAATAAATATGAAGCTTTGAAAAAGACAATCTGCTGATAAAGATAACTCAGAAACTAAAACCAGTTTAATGGAAATCTGTGCATATTGATGAGTCTGATGACCCTCTTCTTTTCCTTTTTTTTTGTAATAGGTGGATACAGTAAAGCCCAGTAAGTTGAGACAAATTTGTAACAAACTTTACTGTAATCTTCTCATCTTTGCCTTTTCTCAAGTATAAAAGAGTGCCCTCTTCCCATTTCTTAAAGTTCAGCTGCCAAAAAATTTTATTATGAAAATTAAGACTATATAAAACCGATGTGAATGAATACATTTCTCATTATGTCCTGAATGAATAAATTTCTCATTATGTCCTGAATGAATAAATTTCTCATTATATCCTGAATAAAACAACCTTTGAGGAACTTTTGATTCTGTGAAACTTGATTATTGATGAGGAGTTTAAGTACTACACTTTCACTTGAGGTTAGCTTATACAGGTGAAGAAAGAAACCGCAACCCACTACAGTATTCTTGCCTGGAGAATTCCACAGACTGAGGAGCCTGGTGGGCTATAGACCATGGGGTTACGAAGAGTCAGACATGACTGAGTGACTAACACACACACACACTAGCTTATAGATGACATTAGGATATGACAGGCATTCAAACTTATCTGCAATTGCTATTACAGATTTTGTTTAAAAATAAACAAATGCTGTACTCCAAATGTTCTATTTTTTGTAATGCTGTAACAGTTTTGTTGATTCAACACATTTTTTGAAGTCATGTAAGCAGTAAGACAATTGTATTTAGTTCTAACTTGTGACCTCAAGAGACAAAGAGAGAAAGAAAAATAAGAGAAGAGGGGTGGAAGGGTAGGAAAAAAAGTGAAGAAAAGGGAAGAGATGAAAAGGCAAAGGGAAAGAAGAAGAAACTTGCTCCCAATCAAGTCTATATTTCTAAGCACAGGCTTAAATTATTAAATGTATGGTAATAAACTGCCAAATAAAGGACATTATGAAAGCAGTTTTTATGCAAATATACTTTCTTAGAAAAGACTGTGATCTAATTTCTTTATATGTTGGATTGTGTTCCAATGATTAATTGCATTTTTAACAGAAGTCAGGAAAACTGGGATAAGTTGTTTTGTTTAGTTGGTGAGTTATGGGGTGAGGAGAGGTAAGGGGCTTGCAGAATAATTTAAATTAATTCAGTACATGAAATATTTAGGGATTCATACTGGAGATTCTGCCATTAAAGGCTTGCTATGGAGATCAAGGAGCATTTGGGTATTTCATTTTATAACTCTTAGCATCCAAAATCATATTCCGCGGATCCCTGGTGGCTTCCTCTTACTGAATCTGAACATCACGTCTCAAAGATGCCTTTATTATAAGTGCTGCTTTCCATTTGATAATACTTATTTGAAAATCCTTTTAGGAAATTTACGATGTTCAAAGAACAAAAAGCCTATTAAAATCTTTACTTTTTTATTATTTATTGGATCTCTTCCAACAACTTCCCTCAAAATTCTGCTAATATCTTCATTCCAAGTAAATTAACTCCCTGTTTGATTTTTAATTTTTGATGGCAAGAGATTAAAATTTCTATCCAAGTATGATGAGATAGCATCTTAATTGTTATTATTCATATTCAGCTCATAGATATGATTTATGAGCCTGTTGTGATAATAGCTACTTATAACCTCATTTAATGGGTTTTAATTTTACTTCATTAGCTTTAGAATATTTGCTTTTTAGAATTCATGCTAAAGTTTCATTTATATTACATTTCTTTTGCATTTTGATTTACCTTTCCTGTATTCCAAGTGGTGAGGGTCTTAAAACGAATTTAACTTTCCCCAAGTTTTTTGAAATGTATTTTGAGTTTGAATAAGTATTCTTTGAAATAATAATTTCTTTATAGACTTTAAACAGTCCCCATTTCATTTGTCGAGGCTTCAAGGTGCAATATATGGTTGATATGCTTATTCAGATTCACTGTATTAGATCCATAGGTTCACACATTTTGAAGAAGAGGAAATGACTACAGAGATTATCAAAGACCAGAAGGAATATATATATATATATATATTTTTTTTTTTTTTTTTTTTTTTCTCCAGGAGAAGCAAGGTATATAAATGGAATGTGGCTATCTTCTAGCCTGGTGTTTTGCTAGGTCAGAACCCCAAGCGTAGTATTTAAGTAATCTAAGGAATATTGCTTTTTTTAAAGAATCTCTGATGAATTAAAAAAAAAAAAACTGTCTCAGGTGATTTTGCATATGTTTATAAATATACTTGGTCATGATGGTCCATATCTACATTTTGGGCTTCAAGGGACAATAATTGTATTATCTTCGACTATTTATATAGAGTCTTGGAATCTCAGTTTTCTCATTTGTATAATAAGGATGATAACACTATCTACATCATATAATTCTTTTGAAGATTAAGTGATTGTTTAGAACTATGTCTGACTCATAATGAAATCTCAATTAACATTTGTTTTTGTTGCTCTCAAAATTAACAAAACAACTTATGAGAACCTAAGTCAGGAAGAACTCACATATTCCTAAGTCAAACTCTTTTTGAGTATTTTTACAAGATCTTTGCTTAAGGTTTGGAGGACAGTCAGTCACTTGTTTTCACATTGTTCACTTTTATTATCTGGAAAATAAAATGGGGAAAATACTTTATCTCTCAAACATATTAACTTAATAAAAATATTTTCCTTTTCTTATTTAAATTAACAATGATTTTCAAAATTTTAATCTAGTTATGGTAAAAGTTATATGAGTATGGGCTCTTATATTAAATATATATCATTGATAGTGTTTATCATGAAAATATTCAGAATATTCAGAAAGTAAAGAAGAGATTCTAAGATTTTTTACTTCACAAGGAATTAAGTGTAAAAAGAAATTTTAATAAAACAAAATGTCATTCTCTTGTCGTAATACGCCATTTAAATTATTTTTTTATCATGTAAAAGTATATAGCGATTAAATTTAGAAAGCTGCAATTATTTTCATCGAAATAACATTAGAATTTCATTAAGATTATTTATACTACAAATGATTACAAGAATGACAATTATTAATATCTTATATCAGAATAAATATTCAATGAAGAAAATCATCATGAAAAATCAGTAACAGAGACGATTAACTACTACTGACTTCAGGACTCTGAAGCACACACAACATGGAATATCTCCTCCATCCTATTTTTTCATAATTGTAAGAGTGTTTGTATTATGGTTTGTTGAATTCTTCTGATGAATATTTTCTTCAAGTTATTGCTTTAGTAACAGAATTCAATGATGTTACTGTCACATCTAGATATTAGACTTACCTGCCATGCATTTGATCTTCCGGCTCTGAAGCTCTCTGACCCAGAGTGGTAATTATGAGGGAATTATGGTATTAAAAGCCTCTATAAAGAGCCATTGTTTTCTTTCTGTTGCTCTTACTCTGCTTCTCTTAATGAGTTCAATAACCAGGTTGATGAAACTGAAACTCCTCACCCTTTCTGAGTCTCTAATTTCATTTTTTTCAGTTTTTAAATCCACTCAATACCTCACTTCTAACAAAATCTGTCAACAACTCGGCCTTTTTTTGCTCTTGTTTACTATCAAATGTCTAGGTTTTGGTCCATTCTCCCTCTCTCAGTTCTTTCCACTTTGTTATTTAACCTGAATCCATTATTATTGATGAAAAGTCACAGGTCCCACCCACAATTCTTAATGATGAGCCTCATAATGTCATGAACACCATGAGGCAAAGATGGGGAACTATGCACCCACCCTTTGTTGAATTAATATTTGTTTAATTAGCTTCACACCCATACCCAAAGACTTTAAGCCTTTTGTGGGAAGGAACCATTTCTATTTTAGTTCACTCTACTATTTCTATCTTTTGCTTCTAGCAAGATGTGTCATTAACTACTTTTGAAGAATTAATGATTGAAATATAGGAAAATTCTAATAAGCCTGATTTTTTTTTAAAAATGTAATTTAATTAGTACTATAAATGACAGAAATGAGTCACTTATAAAAAGCATCAATTCTAGCTTCATGGTAACTTCCATTAAACTATTTTACTCTACTCTAGTTGAGGCTACTCTATTTTAGTTTCTGCTCTTCTGCTCAGCTTCTAGGAACTGATGATCTCAGGTTTACCTAGTTTATTGGTTCGTTAATATACTTGGTTTGAACCCCTTCCTTCAACTTCCTTCTGAGGATGTGTATCAAACACAGTTTCTAACTGTGGGTCAGTGTTCCTGCTCACTTACTGGCTAGGATATGGGCTTAACTAGCTATGTTCCTTTGGAGAAGGCAATGGCACCCCACTCCAGTACTCTTGCCTGGAAAATCCCATGGACAGAGGAGCCTTAAAAAAAAAAGTATCGAAGTATTTTCCCAATGTTTATTTTGAAGCCATTGAAAAAAATGGGAAAAATTGCAATTTTTTTATGACCCTATTTCACAGCCGCTGTATTTGCCTCAGATTTTTAAAAAGCATATTGCCAAGAGGAAAATTTTGAATTTATTTCCAACAGAAAGCTTTATGTGCAAAACTGCTTATATATTGATTTTTAATTTGTAACTATAGAAATTTTCATGAACAAACTGTAGTATTTTTCTTCTCTTTCAAAAGATAAAAGTAATAAAACCAATAATCAATGCCTCTATACTAAATAATAGTGAATAAATCTAATTCATTCAAGCTAAAACTCCTTAATTCCTTTTTTAATGCAACCATAATCTTAATCTCAATAGAAAGGATGATATCGAGTTTCCCTCAGTACACAGCATAGTTCCCTACTGGCTGAAAGAATAAGTTTTCAGTAAATTCACATTATGATAAACATAAGTACCTCAAACAAATTGCACAGTGATTTTGCTTTCCATTCACTTTATCTCATTGGTATAGCTCAGTTACATGTTCAAATTAACTTAAGATATGTTCTGATTCTGAATATTTAATACAAAACATGTGAAAGCTTTGACAAATTTTTTTTCATTTTATTATTGATTCCAGTTGTCATCAGAAATTTGATAATTGTTTTAAAAGTTGTAAATGTCATCAGGTTGTAAACAGGTACACAAGTAATTTTCTTTATTTTTGTCTATCAACTCATTTGATGCAGGAAATTCAATCTTGTAACTTGGAGGTATACTTAGTGACTTTTGTTATTTTTCTCAGTAATTTCAGAGTTTAAGCTCTATCTGTTCAGAGTTTTTGTTTGTTTGTTTGTTTTGTTTTTTGTCCTTTTCTCCTTAGGATACCATTTATGATTGCAAAGGTGAGCGATGTACACAGACTTAGATAAAAAAGAGATAGCCAGTCCACAGACAACTCCTGAATCCATTAAATTGTGCCTGGAACACCCTTGGTCATCTGCTTCCATTACTACTGCACCCTCCAAGATGTTTATGGAACTATCGTGACAGTATGCTCTTTATCTCAAGTTCCACTGGGAATACTGAATCTCTTAGTTCCTTCAATTCCCTTCTCTGCAGGCACTGGAATTTCAGGATACTACTTTGGGTCTCTTGAGTTAATATGATCCTAAATTATAAGTAAAAGTGCTATCACAGGTCCATTCTGCTAACGTTTTTATATGAAAACTACAGCATGAAACTAGCCTGGAAGAATTCTTACAAATGGTTGTATTGCCTAGTAGGTCTGAGGGAATATGTTGCAAGAATTTTCTATCTATAGATCCCCCTGAATGTATCTGGAGTTCCCACTGATTCTTAACCATCCCAACTCTTATCCCCTAGAACTTAACTTGGGGCAGGGAGTGTAGCCAGTTCTGTATTAGGAGTATGAATCCAGTCTTTCTCTTCCCATTCTGAAGCTTCTCATCCCTCAGCATTCAGAACATTACTTTAATCATGGGAAACAGGAAATGGAAGAAATACTTATTGTTTCTTCCATTCTCTTTTCTTTTTGCTGTTCACAGCATTAACTTTATGCTGGGCCCCACCCCAGTAATCTTGCCTGGAAAATCCAATGGACGGAGTAGCCTGGTGGGCTGCAGTCCATGGGGTCGCTAACAGTCGGACAGACTGAGCGACTTCACTTTCACTTTTCTCTTTCATGCATTGGAGAAGGAAATGGCAACCCACTCCAGTATTCTTGCCTGGAGAATCCCAGGGATGGGGGAGCCTGGTGGGCTGCCGTCTATGGGGTCACACAGAATCGGACACGACTGAATTGACTTAGCAGCAGCAGCAGCATGATGTGATATGTGATAATCAGAATTCAAAAGTGTCTATATATTGCAAGTCAGAAGCCTTGGCTTTCAAAGACTACTGACTCTGTATAAATTTCAAAATCTTGTCCTGGAACTCAAAGCTAAAAGGAGTTTGGGTACTATATATATCTTTTGATGCTTTCCACCTAACAAATGAACCTAACACAATAGAATTTGATTCACTACGGATAAGAAAGTTTAGGAAAATATTTGTAAATGATGAGAAAAAATTTAATTAAAGCCTTCAAAGTTTTTCTCTTTTACCACTCCAAATATTTTTTCCAAACAATATTATGTCAGTCCATTATCCCTGAAGACAGATTTTTCAAACAAGGGAAACTGGCAGTTAATGGCTGATTAAAAATATAATTTTACTTATAAATGTTGCTATTTATTTATAAATAGTATAATATAGATAGTATAAATACTATTTATTTATAAATATCATATTTATAAATATCATTAAAATTCAACATTCAAAAAATGAAGATCATGGCATCCGACCCATCACTTCATGACAAATAGATGGGGAAACAATGAACACAGTGAGAGACTCATTTTCTTGGGCTCCAAAATCACTGCAGATGGTGACTGCAGTCATGAAATTTTTAAAAGACGCCTGCTCCTTGGAACAAAGGCTATAATCAACCTAGACAGCATGTTAAAAAGCAGAGATGTTACTTTGTCGACAGGGATTTGTCTAGTCAAAGCTATGAGTTTTCCAGTAATCATGTGTGGATGTGAGATTTGGACCATAAAGAAAGTTGAATGCCTAAGAATTGATGCTTCTGAACTGTGGCATTGGAGAAGACTCCTGAGAGTCCCTTGGACTGCAAGGAGATCAAATCAGTCAATACTAAAGGAAATCAGTCCTGAATATTCAGTGGAAGGACTAATGCTGAAGCTCCAATCCTTTGTCCACCTGATGTGAAGAACTGACTCATTGGAAAAGACCCCAGTGCTGGGAAAGATTGAAGGCAAGAAAAGAAAGGGACAACAAAGGTTGAGATGGTTGATAGCATCACTGACTCAACTGACATGAGTTTGAGCAACCTCCAAGAGTTGGTGATGGACAGGGAAGCCTGGCATGCTGCAGTGCACGGGGTCTCAAAGAGTCGGACATGACTGAGCAACTGAACTGGACTGAGAAGTATCATACAAAGAAGGAGTAGAACCTAAAATGAACTATAAATTTTCTAGTAAGCTTTAGTGTTTTATTCTGGAAAAATCATTTGACAACAATTCCAAAGTTGAATATTAAATGCGCATCTAGGAATTTCATAAACCAAATTTAAAAATCAGATTCATTTAAAATCCACCTGTATAAAAAAGAAAAAAATAAGAGTGGAAAAGGAAGGTGGTGGGAAATTTCCCCTCCTAGTCTATATATGTGTACAGTCTTTGAACATGTTGTTTTGATTATCTGGAACACTCTTTCCTTTCTCTGTGCTGAAATATACACATTCTTTTGCTCATCAGCGCCTCCCCTGACCATCACCACCCTGGTTCAGCTGTCCTAACTCATGCTTCCCCTATCAACCATTTATCACACCGCACATCATTTGCATTGAAAACACTCCTCTACAAACATTAAGAGCCAGTCCCTGATCTCATGAACTTACATTCAAAGTTAATTATTTAGTTCATAAAAATACTATATGTCCTATCCTAATATATCTTTATTTTTTGGTTTCTGGTCTCTTGTAATCATTCCCTTTCAAGACACAGAATGCTCTCTTATTCACTTCTGATGTAATGACTATATGATATTTTACAATATAGGTTTACCATAATTTATAAAACTAGTCTTTTATTGAAGAGAGTTTAGGCTATTTTCAATCTTCAATTATTACTGAAAGTTATACAATGACTATGCTGCTGCTGCTGCTGCTACTGCTGCTAAGTCGCTTCAGTCGTGTCTGAATCTGTGCGACCCCATAGACGACAGCCCACCAGGCTCCCCCGTCCCTGGGATTCTCCAGGCAAGAACACTGGAGTGGGCTGCCATTTCCCTCTCCAATGCATGAAAATGAAAAGTGAAAGTGAGGTTGCTCAGTTATGTCCGACTCTTCTCGACCCCATGGACTGCAGCCCACCAGGCTTTTCCGTCCATGGGATTTTCCAGGCAAGAGTACTGGAGTGAGATGCCGTCACCTTCTCCGTACAATGACTATATTTATGCATAATTTGCTTCATACTTGGACAAGTTCTTCTGGAGAGCTAAACTCCCAGACGTAAATTTTCCAGGCCAAAGAGTATATGTATTTGCAAAATCCACAACTGTTATTCATTTGTTCTCTAGAGGCGCGCATCTATAACATGTATTCCAACAAGAATACATGACAGTAACTTATAAAATGTGTTAATATCAATAGAGTTCTTAATAAAAATTTTGAATTTTTGCCACTCTAAGAGGTGGGCAATGGTTATTTGTTGTTGTTCAGTCACAAGTTTATGTCCGACTTTTTGTGACCCTGTGGACTGCAGCATGCCAGGCCTCCTTGTCCCCTATCATCTCCCAGAGTTTGCCCACGTTCAAGTCCATTGCATTTCAGTTTAACTTTAATTTGTATTTTTCTTAACAATAAATGGATGGCCCTTTAAAAAAATAATTGAGAGCCATTTCCTTTCTGTCTATGTTGGTCATTTTTCTTGGGCTGCTACTTTTCCATTATGATCTCTAGGTATTTTTATACAAGAAAGTTGAGCTTCTTGTGACATAAGTTGCAAATGATTTTTAAAAGATAGATTGTCATATGATACAACTTTCTCTTATGATTTGTTGATCTATGGAGATAATCCTATAACTTTCTCTTTAGTTTTATTAATATGATGAATAGTATATTAATAGATTTGTTCATTGTTTTCATTTTGACATTTTATAATGTTATAATGTTTTGTAGAAATATTCAACTTCATTGCTCTTATTTTTTAGGGATGTTTTACTATTATTTATTTTCCATGTGGCATTGGATTTAGCTTGCAAGTCCTAAATGAAAACAAATAAAATCTATTTGTATATTTTACTGGGATTATTTAAATGTACACACCAATTCGATAAGAACTAACCTTTTTCTTGATGTTGAAAATTATACAACTTTATGTTCTTGTTCAGACTGAGGAATATTTTTAAAAATTTATATAAGTCTGAAATATTTTCTGTTAATATATCAGTTTGCTTTCAATTTTTTAATTTCAGTTTTAAATTTAGTTCTCATATTAATTTATTAGTAGATATTTAGTTCTCATATTAATTGTGTACCAGACAACCATGCTAAACTATCATTTTGTTCATACCAGGTACACAACTGTATAATTTTAAAGTGGTGATAATTGACTATCTATTTTTCAATTTTCAGCTGCAAAATACTAACATTAAAGAAAGCACTTTTGGTGTTTCTCCATTAAGTCCAGGTGTGACTTAGATGTGAATAAAGTAGAAGTTAAAATTTTTAACATTTTGGCCATAATTACATATAAATGCATGCAATATATATTGATTCTAAGATTAGACTCTAAATATCAGTTCAGCTCAGTTCCATCACTCAGTCGTGTCCGACTCTTTGCAATCCCATGAATCGCAGCACGCCAGGGCTCCCTGTCCATCACCAACTCCCGGAGTTCACTCAGACCCGCGTCCATCGAGTCAATGATGCCATCCAGTCATCTCATCTCATCCTTGGTCGTCCCCTTCTTCTCCTGCCCCCAATCCCTCCCAGCATCAGAATCTTTTCCGATGACTCAACTCTTCGCATGAGGTGGCCAAAGTCTGGAGTGTCAGCTGTAGCATCATTCCTTCCAAAGAAATCCCAGGGCTGACCTCCTTTAGGATGGACTGGTTGGATCTCCTTGCAGTCTAAGGGACTCTCAAGAGTCTTCTCCAGCACCACAGTTCAAACACATCAATTCTTCGGTGCTCAGCTTTCTTCACAGTCCAACTCTCACATCCATTTAGGCATTTGGTTTAGAAATAGCAGTATATATTTTCTTTGTGGTTTCTTTAACCCATTTCAAAATACATCAATTTAACTGAATGTTTCAGCTGGATAAACTTGTTTCTGTCAGATAAAAGTGTATAGTCTAAAGAAACAGTACTCAAATAAAGAAGACTGAAGGAACGAAAATTTTTTATTCAAGAACAAAATTTCAAGCTGACTAAGATCAGCTTGAAAAAGGTTATTTCATTTTTAATAGTCATATAGCAACTTGGATGCACATATATAGGGGTTTAATAAGGAGGTCTCCATTTTCTCCAACAGACAAAAAAGATTTTAAATGGGGAGGGAGGTGGGAGGGGAGTTCAGGATTGGGAACACGTGTACACCCGTGGTGGATTCATGTTGATGTATGGCAAAACCAATATAGTATTGTAAAGTAAAATAAAGTAAAATTAAAAAAAAAAAAAAGCTGATTTGACAATTTGAAACTTTTATTGGGAAAAGTGCTGCTTGTATTTTTTTTTTTTTAGCTAAGATCTTAACTTGCCAGAAATTGGCTCCTTTTTCTTATCTTTACCATTTCTTAATAATATGGTATTGTTTATTAATAATTTCAAATACAAATATTATTTTCTGCGTTACTTTTTGGCAAAGCAGATTACTTCACCAAGCATAAGCAGAGAGTGATACAGGCCAAGTAGAAAGGAAGTAAAACTAATGAGCTCTGATATCAAAAAAAGTGTGAAGCCAAGTTAGAAGTAAGTGAGAAAAATGTACACAAAAACACAAGGGCAAGCATGAGAAGATATGCAGTCATTAGTTTACTAATAGGTGTGAATATAACTTAAAATGCGTGCAGAGAAAAAAAGTGTAAAATAGTATGCAAAATTAATTAAGTCCATGTTTACAACTGTGATTCCTAAAAGAACTCTCACCAACCAGCCTAAGGGTCCTGGGACCTTAAAAATACAGCCTACACAGAAATTATGTAATTTCCATAGTGGCTCAGAATACTAGTAACCCTTGAAAGTCTATACAATACACATCTACACTGGGTGACTTACAAAGAACAAGTTAAAAGTTTCCAATTAGGCGGTTGTGGTATCTTAGAACTCTGCTGTTTGTTTTACTTACAGTTGAACCACAAAGAATCACACAAAGAATAACACTATATATTTTGTTCCCAAGAGACAGAAAGTATGTCTAAGTGGGAAAACGTAGCTTAATTTTTAACCTGGAAGGAGTATGGTGCACAGAATTTAAAGGCAGGTAAATATTTGAAATTTTTGAAGATTTTCTTTTCTTTAGTATGGATTTGCCTTGTGATCTTTTAAGTAAACCACAATTAGATATACTCCCATATATACTTTAGTGCTTGCCTTTGAAGTTCTTTATACCATCTTAACTGAAACATTTCTGATGTATTTTCTTGGGGAAATAACGATCATGGAGTTTGAAATCAGAAAAAGTAGGTTTAGTCTTAGCTGAACTTGAAAAAATATGGCACTCCACTCCAGTACTCTTGCCTGGAAAATCGCATGGATGGAGGAGCCTGGAGGGCTGCAGTCCATGGGGTCGCTTGGAGTCAGACACGACTGAATTCTTGCCTAGAGAATCCCAGGGACGGGAGCGCCTGAGGGGCTGCCGTCTCTAGGGTTGCAGAGAGTCAAACACGACTGAAGCGACTTAGCAGTAGCTGCAGAACTTGAAAAAATTGTTTATCTAAGTCAGTTTCCTGGAGCTAGCAATGTCTATAAAGTGTCGAATAAGTCAGTTGAATGATAATCACTATCAAAAAAAAAAAAGAGTAACTACTAATCTAGATGCTTTACTTACTGTAATTCATTTAATCTTCATAATTCTCAAGGAAAGGATTCTTTATTTCACTTTTCAAACGAAAAATAAAGGCAAGAAAAGGTACCTAACTAGACTCAGCTGACAAACACAGCAAGTATGGGAGCCACAGGTTATATCCAAACCTTTCTTATCTCAAAGACCACACTGTTGTCACTATTCCGCCCCACCTACCTAAGGAATAGGACAGTATTTTGTAAATTGAAAATTTTATTAAATATTATTATTATTGAAAATAAGGATTAATGATTAGAATAATTATCTAATAGAGTTGATTAATCCTTTGCTTCATATTCTGAGTAGGATGTGATATACTAGGAATTTCTTGTTTCTACTTTCTATTCTGGTTGACAGGCTTCCCTGGTGGATCAGTGGTAAAGATCCCACCTGCCAATGCTGGGGACGAGGGCTTGGCACCTGGTTGGGAAGATCACCTGGAGAAGGAAATAGTAACCCACTCCAGGATTCTTGCCTGAGATATCCCATGGGCAGAGAAGGCTGGTGGGCTACAGCTCATGCAGTCGCAAATAGAGTCAGAAACAACTTAGCAACTAAACAACAATGACAATATCCTGGTTGACATGTAGATGAAAGCTCAGGAGAGGTCTATGACAGATACTTCCTTTTCCTTCTGGGACCACAGCTGGACTACAATTCCCAGCATCCAATGCAGTTAAAGTGGGCCAAGTATTGAAGTTCCAGATGATGAACTGTGAGCAGAAGTAACATACAAAGCTTGCAGGATTGGCCCATAAACCTTTCCAATTTTCCTTTCTTCTCTCATCAACTGGTCCAATGCCAAGTATCCAGAAAGTGAAAGTGAAGTCGCTCAGTCGTGTCCAACTCTTTGTGACCCCATGGACGGTAACCTACCAGGCTCTGCAGTCTATGGGATTTTCCAGGCAAGAATACTGGAGTGGGCTGCCATTTCCTTCTCCAGGGGATCTCCCTAACCCAGGGATCGAACCCGGGTCTCATGCATTGCAGACAGACACTTTTTATCCAGGGGAGGACTCAAATCCCAGGGCATAGTGGAGCCACTAGACAAGGGGGTCATGTCCTTAAGTAACTACATGAAGTAGAGCTCCCAACATAACCCCAACTCCGCCAATCCACACTGGCCTATAATTTGAGCCATATACCTTTTGTTGTATTAAGCCACTGAGATTTCAGAGTAAGTCATAAAGCAGTCTACCTTGAATCATGCAAGATTGCACCTAAGAAATGGTTTATAAAATCGCATCTGTGGCTGATTTAGCTCAGACATCTGTTTTAGTCACTCACACATGGGTATATTACAAAGGAATAATGTAAACAACAATAACCATCCTATGAAGTGCTTACTGTGTGCTAAGAATTGTGTTAAATTCAAAGCACCAACATCAGCTTTACATGTATTTTTTAAATTAAAAGTTCAGTCTTTGAGGAGAGGGGTTTGGGGGGAGAAAATATACATGTATATGTATGACTGAGTCTCTTCACTGATCAACTGAAACTATCACAACATTGTTTTTTAATCAGCTATCCAACACAAAATTAAAAAGTTTTTTCTTTTTATTTAAAAAAAGGAGATTCTAACTCAAATAACTTGCTCTAATGTTTCCTTCTGACTTTCAAGCTCATGCCTACATCCATTGTATGGGAAGATTTTGTTATCTTGGATTCCTTGAAGAATTTAACCAGAATTTGCCATTATATGTTTATCTAGATATTCTGACAATATGTATAGGTTCAATTTGGACCACCTCAGCCTCAAACATTTACTAACTTCTTTATATGTTTTCAAGTTTCCTGATTGAAGCTATAAGAAGTGACCACTCATTCTCTTCAGTGTATTGGCTTTCTTGACACAAAATATACAAAACAATAATAGCTAATCAGTTCAGTTCAGTCACTTAGTCGTGTCCGACTCTTTGCAACCCCATGAATAACAGTACACCAGGCCTCCCTGTCCATCACCAACTCCTGGAGTTTACCCAAACTCATGTCCATCGAGTCGGTGATGCCATCCAGCCATCTCATCCTCTGTCGTCCCCTTCTCCTCCTGCCCCCAATCCCTCCCAGCATCAGAGTCTTTTCCAATGAGTCAACTCTTCCCATGAGGTGGCCAAAGTATTGGAGTTTCAGCTTTAGCATCAGTCTTTCCAAGGAACACCCATGACTGATCTCCTTTAGGATGGACTGGTTGGATCTCCTTGCAGTCCAAGGGACTCTCAAGAGTCTTCTCCAACACCACAGTTCAAAAGCATCAATTTTTCGGCACACAGCTTTCTTCACAGTCCAACTCTCACATCCATACTAATAATGTATTTCAAAATTCTATTTTTTAAAATGGCTTCATTATAATACTTTGGTTGGTTTTGAAGAGCATTTCTGATCATTTTCATGATTTCCTACTTGGTCATAGAAGAATGTCAAGCTGATGTTGACAAAAAAAACTACAACGTGTCCATTAGTTCAGGAATTTCCCTGGTAGTCAAGTGGTTAAGAATCGTCTGCCAATGCAGGGGACACGCGTTCGATTCCTCTTCTGGAGAGACCCCACAGGCCAAGGAGCAACATAAAACCACGCACCACTCCTGAGCCCACACACCTAGAGTCTGTGCTTCTCAAAAAGAAGCCACCACAATACACCCACGCACCACAAGGCAGAGCAGCCCTCGCTCACTGCAACTAGAGAAAGCCTGCATGCAGCAACGAAGACTCAGTGCAGCAAAAGATAAACAAATGCCCATTAGTTCATAAGGCTCTAATTACTTTCCATACAGACTGACTTACAGTTTATACTCTCAGATTTCACTGGCCAGAAAAAGCTGTATAATAAGGAAATTTGATATGTCTCTCTGCCTTCTTTGCTCCAGTACTAATTAAAATAGTCAATAAAACAATGTCACCACTAATTCACAATGGACCTTTGTCTATATGGTGAAAAAATAACTCTTTATCTCTAATTATTCCTTTCTTTTCTAAAGCCAAACCCAACCACTTCTAAACCATCTTCTCCAACATATGTGGCAGGTTTGTGTGCCAGCATAAAATCAAAAGAGTAAGGGGGAGAGAATGAGAGTTAGGGAATATTTTGAGACTGTCATTGAAAAGGGTAATGAAAAAGCTGGAGGGAGTGTAAAGGATGTTTCACCTGATTTAGGGCTCTCTATATTTTGGTTTGTTAATAATGAAAAAGATTGTACAGTATCAACAAAATTCCTACTTCCTCTTACACAATTTCCTAATTTTTACTATGATCCTTTCTTTAGCTTATAATCCTTTATGATCAACGAAAAAATTATTTGTTATCTTAGACTCTTCTGTCTTAATTTTTCCACCCATCAGTTCAGTTCAGTCGCTCAGTCATGTCCGACTCTTTGCGACCCCACGAATCGCAGCACGCCAGGCCTCCCTGTTCATCACCATCTCTCGGAGTTCACTCAGACTCACGTCCATCGAGTCCGTGATGCCATCCAGCCATCTCATCCTCGGTCGTCCCCTTCTCTTCCTGTCCCCAATTCCTCCCAGCATCAGAGTCTTTTCCAATGAGTCAACTCTTGGGCATGAGGTGGCCAAAGTACTGGAGGTTCAGCTTTAGCATCATTCCTTCCAAAGAAATCCCAGGGTTGATCTCCTTCAGAATGGACTGGTTGGATCTCCTTGCAGTCCAAGGGACTCTCAAGAGTCTTCTCCAACACCACAGTTCAAAAGCATCAATTCTTCGGCGCTCAGCTTTCTTCACAGTCCAACTTTCACATCCATACATGACCACAGGAAAAACCATAGCCTTGACTAGACGGACCTTAGTCGGCAAAGTAATGTCTCTGCTTTTGAATATACTATCTAGGTTGGTCATAACTTTTCTTCCAAGGAGTAAGCATCTTCTAATTTCATGGCTGCAGTCACCATCTGCAGTAATTTTGGAGCCCAAAAAAATAAAGTCTGACACTGTTTCCACTGTTTCCCCATCTATTTCCCATGAAGTGATGGGACCAGATGCCATGATCTTCGTTTTCTGAATGTTGAGCTTTAAGCTAACTTTTTTGCTGTCCACCTTCACTTTCATGATGTACTCTGCATGTAAGTTAAATAAGCAGGGTGACAATATACAGCCTTGACGTGCTCCTTTTCTTATTTGGAACTAGTCTGTGTTCCATGTCCAGTTATAACTGTTGCTTCCTGACCTGCATACAGGTTTCTCAAGAGGCAGGTCAGGTGGTCTTGTATTTCCATCTCTTTCAGAATTTTCCACTGTTTATTGTGATCCACTCTGAATATTGTTATCTCTATTTTATAATTTTCAATATATATTCTTTCAAATATGATTTTTAAATGGCTATAATATTTCATAACATAAGCCTCATATGATTTATTTTTTCTCTCTTACAAGATACTGGGGTTGCTATGACACTGTAAATAGTACTGTGCTTATTGTCCTAGCATACACATTTTAGTATACTTCAAATAGTCTTTTTCATGAATCTGAAAAAGTAAAAGTACTTAGAAAACTGTACATAGCTTTAATTTATATTTTTAAACTGTGCTCCATAAAGGTTTTATTACTTATTATACTCATTATTGAACAGAGTTTATTTATTTTTTACCAAATCCTTGATGAAAAAAGACATGTAAATTTTAAATAACTTTGCTAATTTAATATGTGAGGTATTTTCATCTTTACGAGGTTTCATATTTTTCAATTTTTACTAACAATGATCTTTTTTCTTCCTGGAATTCATGGAGTATTTGCACTTTTCTTTTTATAAACATCCTGTCCGTGCTTTGTGACTGGGCAGCTTTGGGGACACTGCCCTTTCTCTGATGAAAAAACTCTTGGTGCAAACTCTTTTAAATATGGCAAATAGCGTCCTTCTCCCCATCATTGGGTCCTTTTAATTTTGTCTGTCTTTTTAATACAAAATTTTAAATGTGTATGAATATATGATATTATCCTTTATATTTTATTTGGTTTTCATAGATTTTACTTTTAAAAATCAAATAAATATGTGAATATACTTTCCTCATATTTGCATTTTTCAAATGTTACATTATCACTTATTCTATAATTGTATGATCTGAGGACCATTTATATTTTCTGTCACATTCCATTTGTCTCCCTGATGCTTCTCGTGACAGTACTATCCTCATTTATTTAATGAATTTTGTAATATGAGCTTCCCTGATATCTTGGTAAAGAATCTGCCTGCAATGCAGGAGACCCCAGTTCGATTCTTGGGTCGGGAAGATCCCCTGGAAAACAGATAGGCTGCCCACTCCCGTGTTCTTGGGCTTCCCTTGTGGCTGAGCTGGTAAAGAATTCACCTGCATTGTAAGAGACCTGGGTTTGATCCCTGGATTGGGAAGACCCCCTGGAGAGGAGAAAGGCTACGACTCCAGTATTCTGGCCTGGAGAATTCCATGGACAGTCCATGGAATCACAAAGAGCCGGACAGGACTAAGCAACTTTCATTATCACATGTAAAGTATTTTGGCAGTGTTAAAATTAGCATTTTATTTAGGAAGAGTTGATTTATATCAAGAATACTGTATTTGTCTCTTTCTCAAATTTTATATTTTCTTCATACTATTTATAATTTTTATCTGATTAGCACACATACATGCATATGATTTTTCCTGTATATTTTATACTTTATGTCTGGCCAATTAAGATTCTTATGAAACTCTGAAAGTAACCATTTTTTTAAGAAAATTATTAAAATTTCAACAATTTAGAGGTTATTTTTATGTCATTTCCCTTTAGGATTCCTATTACAAAAAAAATACATTATTGTATTAATCACTTTTCTTTTTTGTTTTCACCTTTTTTAAAATCTAAAGAAACATTTTTGTTAATTTTATTGTATATTAAACAACAATGCCATTAAATATAGCTCTTCAGATTATTTAACTTTGCAAGTATATAACCAGTAATATGAAAAAATTGATTTTTATTCTCTCTCTGAGGTTATAAATATTGTCTTATGATATCACATATGCTTATGATATGGCATTTATATGGTTAAGTATTTGATGACTCATATCACAAATGATTTTAATATCAAGGCCCAAGAGTCCTATACTGATTCTGACTATATTTATAGACCAAAATATCTAATGTTACTATATATGTTTTAGGTTAGTGGGATGGTTCGGCCATGAACTAAGCACCAGATTTGAGATGGATAACAGTAAGTATATTCAATTTTACTTCACAAGTCATTTTATTTTAAGTTTATTTCAATTTTCATCTTTGTGTGATATGTAATATGCATGCCTCATGGAGAGTGCACTTTGAAAATGCCACTAAGAATTCTTAAAATAAGGAATGACATTTCCTCAATGTAAGACTAAGTATTCATAGGTTTTAGTATGATTTTGAGTCTATCCTTTTATAGGGAAATAAGAGGAAGCAAAATCTAAAATACAGAATTCAGGTCTCACTAATATGGAGTACCTAAACCATCAGGCAGCGGGGACAGAAAGGAATCACTGTCCTTACAGTCAGGCCCAGAGAGATTTAGGTGTCAAGCCCATTTTGCTGTTTATTGGTTTTGTGATGCTATACAAATCTGATCATTTTGGAGTTTTAATTTTTTCCTCATGTATCTAATGTGAATAATAATATCTATTTCAGGGTTTGGTTTGAGGGTAAACCATGTTCAAAGCTGTATACCAAGCAGCATACTAATTAATAAATGTTCAGTTTTATCCCTCTCTTTTCTCAAATTGTCCTCCTTTTGTGGCTTTTGCCACAAGCATGCAGATGTGTGTGCTAAATCACTTTAGTCATGTCCAACTCTGTGTGACCCTATGGATTGTAGCCTGCCTGTCTCCTCTGTCAGTGGGATTCTCCAGACAAGAATACTGGAGTGGGTTGCCATCCCTTCTCCCAGGGGCTCCTACTCCCTCCTAATGGATCAAACTTGCATCTCTCATGTCTCCTGCATTGGCAAGCGGGTTCTTTACCACTGGAACCACCTGATAAGCCCACTTTTACCACATACCAAACAGTAACCCCAGGGGGTTGAAATTAAAGTACATAATTAGTGCAGGGAGTTCTTAAACTGCCCTACTTCTCTTTCCTGAGTGACTTTATTCTTCCATCACACGGGATACAGAAAACTTCCTAAGTGTTCTGAGAAATCAACTTAAACTTGATCCTTTAGACTGCTTCCATTCCTGAGGTTTGATGTTACATATATACACATTTGCACCAACTAAGATGAAAAGGATAAAGATGGGCCCTTTGGGTCAAATCAGGAAAGCTATATTTTATCTTAGCTGCTGAAATCATGAGCTCTTTTATACAGTTATTTAAATTATTTGTGATAGGTTTTCTTATCTGTAAATGAGGAAGATGGATTAGATCAGAAGTGGGCAAAGTGTTTTTTTCTGTGAAGGTTCAGACTGTAGATATGTTAAGCTTTGGAGGCTAACTGTGTCAAGTGCACAACTCTGCTATTTTGGTGCTAAAGCAGCCATAGAAATATATAAATAAGTGAAGAGGGCTGTGTTCTAATAAACTTTGATTTACAAAAATAAGGAGTGGGCCACATGTGACCCAAAGGACATAGTCTGACTAACCCTTAGATGAATATCTAAAGACCCAGAAAATTCTCTCACTCTATTTCAGTATTAGTTTTCAATTTGCTCTAACTAGTGATTTTAACTCTTGGATTTAACTTGCAACTATTCAGTATAATTAATTATATGACAATATTGTCTGTTATTAACTTACCTTTTCAATATATTCTTAGGCAGATCATTTTTGTAAACCACATTTTTTTCCTCTTTTCTAAGAGAAGTCACTTGATATAGTAATTCTAGTGTTAAAAGTCACCTTCATACATCATTTCATTCACATTTCTGCCTTTGGAGGATATTACAATTGCAAGCCACTCAAGTCTTGATATTTTGCTGTCACTGACATGTTTTCCGGTTTGGAAGCCTCTGTGGACTGTGACCCATGGAGACTGCCACCACCATTAGATCGCAGAGGTGGGGATGAGGGAGAGGTTTGCTGCTGCATCAAGGCCTGGGCCCGGCTAGTGGACGGCTGTAGCGAGAGCGCTGGAGCTCTGTGGAATGCAGCCCTGGGACCCCCAGTTCACCTGCCAGTTCCAAGGCCTAAGGCACCGATCCGCCTCTCACTGTGCTCTCCTCTATGAGCACCACTGCCAGGCTGACTGTTAACACAGCAGAACCTCTAACTGCCTGCTAAGAATCTTGCACTAGAAGCTGCGTGCCCACCCTGCCCCTATTACAGGAGCAGACAAGATGGAAGTTGCAGGTGAAGGAAAAAAATACCAATATTTTAAGTCCATGAAGTTTCTTTTACTTATCTCAAAACTCTTGGGAATAAAAGCTTTAAGTCTTACATTTTTTCCTCTTACTTTACTGTCATTAAAATATCCATAAAGGACACTTTTTAGATACATCCTATAAAAGTGATCTTAATTTTTCAGAACTGCAGTTAATCCCTGGAGTCAATGGATTCCGAATGTCAAATCCTCCCATTCTGTTGGTCTGTTCCTTACATGCTAGTTTAGAGGTAAGTGATCTATGCATCAAACTCCCCACATTGTCACCATTTCTTTATCTGATTGTGGCATGCTGTCATATTTTATCTGTTAATCAGCTAGGTTAATATGCACTGTGCATAAACAATGAACAAAGGGCAGAGTTCTCCTCTAGGACAGTGACTGTGGCTCATGTCACCCTTTATTTATATCTCCAGCCCCCAGCACAAAGCTTGGCACAGTGTTGGTACTTATTATTCAATAGAACTTAGCTGGGGAGATGTATATTCAATGCCACTTAGAATTTGTGTGAGCTTGAATGAGTCACTGGATCTTGTATTAGTCTTTCTATATGGAAAATAAGCCTGAAATATTTAAGTCTTGATTAATTCACTCATTCAAACATTTATTTAAAAATTATCATGTGTCGGACAATGTTGTGATTACTGGGGACTCATTTCTTCTAGTTCTGTGAGTCAGTGAGATGACAAAGTGCCATATGACAAAATTATAGGAGGACTTACTTTAAGGGACGAGGGAGAGTATGAACAGTCAGAGTAAAGCAGACACTGAGTAAGGCTGTCCCATGAGGTAGGGTGTATTTTCTCCCTTATTGGGGTTTCTATGTCATTATATCCATGTGTAATCTTTACTGTTACTGGCTTAGCGTTTTTCTTTAAGTTCATTCATATTTTTACTTGAAAGTAGTCTCACTCTAAATTATAATGCTCAAAGGGTCAGTTTGGTTTTCTAGACATGCATATGTCTATTATTCCTATATATCTAGGTACTTACCTGTCTTCCCTGGTGGCTCAGATGGTAAAGCACCTGCCTGCAATGCGGGAGACCCGGGTTCGATCCCTGGGTTGGGAAGATCCCCTGGAGAAGGAAATGGCAACCCACTCCAGTACTCTTGCCTGGAAAATTTCATGGACGCTCCTCGGACCATCCGATATCAGGTACCCCAGCGTTTCTCAGTATGTACTAACTCCATGAATGGATAAGTAAATATGTGTGTATATTACGTATATATACATATATGTATATGTACAGAAGATTAATAAACCTATAGTCTATAAGTAGTCAAAGTCTAACTTTGTTTTTAAATAGATTTATTTATATACAACAATTATTAATATATAAAATACTATTACACGAAGGGGTCACCGGGTCATCATTTCACACGGACTTTATGTTCTCTGTACCGTCCTCGGAACCCAAGTTAGGGACCCAACCCTTTTAAGGGACCTCTTCCTTTACCGTTGAGTAAGGTCATAAGAACGGATCCTTTAGGATACCTGTCTCCTCGGACTACCCGATATATCAGGTGTCCCAACGTTTTCTCAACAGTTTATGTTGAATCACTGATTTTACTGTTGTTTATACTATTACCATAATTATGTGTATAATTTCTTTCCGTATAAAATATATGTAATTCATATAAATTCATTTATATGTATATATAAAGATTGTCTCTAGAATTTATATATCTGTAATTTTATTTTTAAACTAGAAAAATTTCATAACTTTCGGAGGATTTTAGTAGATCAAATCCTTTAAGACAACATGACATAAGGTCGTACTCACTGATCTATTTCTGAAAGTTTTAGAGAAGGTTTGGATTTTAAGGTTTGGACACCTGATTTTAAGATCTTGACACAATTTTAAGTGTCGTTGAAGAGTAAGACCGGTGACCTGCCGTCACAGTTCAAGGAGACAAAAATATGTCGAAGTGGTAATCTATCATCATTAGCTGAGCAAAGTAAAGTAGGGTTAAATTTTTTGTGGATGAGTCACACTGGTGATCTACCTCGAACACGATAAAAGTCCAAAACCGTCTGAAAAACAAAACGCAACTTTATCTGGGTCATTGTTCTAAAGAGTCATTATGTTTAATATAAACCCCTCCCCACCCTTCACTAATTTAGACGAACCGTTTGGTTTATTACTATAAACTGAAAATTTTTTTATAAATTGGACTCCTTGTCAAGGTAATTTGGAAAAAAAAAAATTCTTTTATTACAAAACGTTTGAAACGTTTTAATATAGTCCCTCTTTTACTTAATAATTATGTTATTCCTCTTTTCTTTATTCCGTGTTTCCGTATGTAATCTTTCTTCATCGTGAATTTCAATAAAGGAGACTAAAATGAGTAGAAACGTTTAATAAAGGATCGGTATAGAAGAAAATGTATTTTAGACACTATCACTTTGGTACTCTTTGCAGTGGACTGACTTCAGTATTCACCTCTTCTGCCACAGAAAAATACAGATTCCTATTTTCCCTACCAATAGTTTTGCTCCACACTGTTTAACAGTCACCTAGATAAGGTTTTTATTCTCAGCTGGAATCTGAAAACTGATGTATCTTCTACTTTAATATCTAAACTGAAACCTAAGAAAAAGACCCTAAAGCCCCAGAAAAGCGATGTACACTTCTCTTGAATTTCTCAACACTTAAGTATTTCTCTGCAGCCTCATGGAAATACCTTACTAAATAATTCACTGTCGAAGCTATGTTTTTACCAAAATTATCTTTAAATAATCAAACTTTGAGTTAAAGAAAGTATTTTTGAAATTCTTACTCCTCATTACAAACTGCAAAATTTTGAAGTTACAAAATAATATATTTCACTATTTCCCATTCTCTAGGTAACTGTTAAACTGTAGGAAGCAGGAGGCAAATCCTCCATCCCTTACTGTGACACTAAGTATGACCTTAAACAAATGACAACTACTCTTGAATTCATTTGCCTCAACCTTTTAATGAAGATGTTTGAACCATGTTACTTCAGAGATCACCTCAATCTTACAATTAGTAAACGTGACATTAAACAACACTTTTATTTCATTTTGAAGGGTCCTATTTTTACATACAGGTAGGCAATATAATTATTTAAATAGCTTCAAAATATAAAATTAGAGTGTTCAGTTAAAATATAAGTCAAGTCAGAAGAAATATACTCTGCATTTCTTCAGAAAGTTATTAGGGACCCAACTTTAAGAACTTAAGAGTTGAGAACATCATGTTATACTTATTTTTCCTATTTAAAATTATCTAGCTTTTCTAATTTTGAACTTATTTTAGCTAGTAAGAAAAATAACCCAAATAGTGGAAATTCTACCAAGAATTCTGTTATAAGCTGAATATTTTCAAAATACACTTTTCATTTTTCCTAATTAAAAAAAAAAGGAAAAAAGATTTCCACAGTGTTGAAAACACAAAAATAATGAGAAGAAAAAAAAGAAGACTGTGGGGGACATTTACTCTACTTCACTGTTAACTCCTATTATCCCCTCTTAATACTTTTAACTGAGGCCTCTGAAGAGACTTTTACACTCTGTGAGAAAATGTAAAGCCACGTCAGAATGCAGCTTCTCTTATTATGGTTGTAATGTGGAAAATAGTTTTACATTTAAACATTATTTGATTATTAACAAAGAGAACTGATACGTTAAAATCAAGATATTTGTCATGAAAAACTTTTGCTTTCTTGTTATCAAATCTGCAAGAACAAAAACCCCATTTAAAAAACCCTATAATCTTAATATCCCTCAAAGTCTTACTGACTTATGAATACAAGTGAAATATCATTAAAAGTACTAATTTACACAGTGCCCCTATCTGCATCTTATGGGACCCAAAGCAAATCCAGAAAGTTTACTAGAATGACTTAATTAAAATGTTTTCAAATTACTATGAATCGCCAAAGAGAAGTTTGGAAAGATTCCTGTTTTTGTTTTTGCTTTAATTCCAAGCCTGACAGTCAGACCACTGGGTGGACCACACTTCACCTGTTTCTTGCTCTTGCCATCTGTGAGAATGCTGATCCTTGAATCAGGCTCTCTGATGGCTATTTTGTTTTACATAGGAAATGAAAAGATGCCTCCTACCAAATTCCATGTAACGAGGGTTACCCAAGTAGTAAAGCAGCATTTTTTGCACTGAATACATCAGATATTAGCTTCTACTTTCAGCTGAACTCTTTCCAGGTTGCAGACACAGTCCATGAGGTCTGGTTGGGGAAACAGACAGATACCTTTCTACTGTCTGATACTCCTCTCTTCTTTCAATATATCAAATTAAATATAACTACCATCTTCTTCAGCCAAATACATACCCTCTGCAATAGGTCAAGAAAATCTATGCCTGGACAGTTTGAGTCCTACTAGAATGCCTACCCACACATGCCATGTGTATATACAGAAAGAACTATTTTCATAGACTTCATAAAGTATAGATATCACTAAATGACCCTATTTTTGCTCTGTGGCCTACCATGATACAGAAAAGGGACATTAAGTGGCCTGCCAGTGCATCACTCTCTGTTTGCAGTAGGATATATTTTTAAACTCTACTTGACCTTAAGAGATAAGCTAAAAAAGCATGTCTGTTCTGACCCCTAATGTTCCAGCACCAGTTACTGTGTGCCCTTGTCACTCATCTTAATATAAGAAACCTCAAGAAGCAAGTGGCAGTGTTTTTACACCAGTGTTAAGAGTTCAGCAGCAGAAAAAAAGAAAAATGATGAAAGAAGAAAAAAAGAAAGACTTCAATGCTTTCAGTATGCTTCAGTAATATATAAGCAGTATCTAACATTATTTGCTTTCCTGCCTGACAAAACTTAGCATCATTTTCTTGTTTTCTTACTATTAAACTGAAAGAGATTTAGGAATTGGTAAAATGATTATGGATAATATTGGTAACATTGCCTTCAACATAAGCATTTAACTCTTACTGTACTTTTTTGTGAACTAAACAAACTTTATACAGGAATAGAAAAAATTTTCTTGATTATAATTGTATAAAATGTTTGGAGGAAAAATTCTAACATTTATAAAATTTAAATCCATTTATTAAGGTATGTTTTACTTGTACTAATTATATGAAGCTAATTTAAAATAGCTCTGAAGGAACATTATGTTAACTTATTTTTTTTTCTGCTTTTGCAAGTATTGTTTAAACAACATTTGTAGAGCTATTCTTTCATGGAAACTTTGTGTTCAATTTTTAATGGCAAAGTACTTAAAAGACATGTTTTTTACGAAAAATTATCTAAAATGGGATGTTTTATTGGAAAGGTCAGAAGCAGGCCTTCCCTTTTTATACGTCATTAACAGTTAATTTTTACTTTATAAATCAACAAGAAACTGTGAACCTGATTGTTTCTCATTCTGCAGATCTTTAAACAAGCAACTATGAAAGCACTGAGGAGAAAATCTATTTTGCTAACTGGTTATCTGGAATACATGATCAAGCATTACTTCAGCCGGGAGAAAGCAAAAAGCAAGAAAACAGTCGTGAACATAATTACTCCATCTTGTATAGAGGAACGTGGCTGCCAGCTAACCCTAACATTTTCTATTCCAATAAAATACATTATCCAAGAACTAGAAAAAAGAGGAGTGGTTGTAAGTGTACCTCTTGTTTTCCTACCAGGTTTTCTCTATGGGTTGCAAATGTTGAGAATAAAATTTGAATTTTTCAGTTTATGCATTTTTCTATGATACTTAATTTTGATCAGTGAGGATAAATTAAGTGCCAACTAAGTATTCAGCACTCTGTTAACTAAAGGCACAGAGATCTTCTATTTCTGATAAAAGAGAAAACACCACAAATTTTGTTGTAGGAAACAGTATTATGTACCTTATCCATTCTTTTCATTATAGATTGGGGAAAAAAAATAGTGAAAACCCCAATATAAATTTGTGGAGTAAGTGTAATTAAAGAACACATCAATATAGTAGAGAAAGAAAAAGTAAATCAGTCTTGTTTAGTTTGATTGAAATGTTATTTTCAACCTGTTCACTGAGACAAGAAAGATATGTAGACACATCTTAAGAGTGTTAACATTGTATGGAATATATTTTTGTTGTTGTTGTTTTTTACTATTTTGCCTAAAATAGTCCTCTTTGTCTCTTGAAGAGAACTAATAATTGTTTAATGAGCAATTCCAGGATAAATAGTGATGTCTATTTCCAGGGGTAATATAATTTAGAAAATATTGCACTCAGTGTTCCAAACCTTTAGGAGAGATTTCCCCAGTTTTTGGAGACACATAGAATATCAGCAATCCAAATAAAATTCTACCATTTGCAAGCCATGTGCTCCTGTGAAAGTTGGTAAACATCTATTGACTTGAGACTTCTCATCCATATTGGAATCAAATATACTTACCTCAAAAGTTTTTATCGAATTAAATGTGCTAGCAAACACAAATCATTTATTACGTTGTCTAGCCTGTAGGGGTGTCTCTTAACAACAGAGTCACAGTGATCTTCAGAGAGCTGAATTATCTAATTCGTGAGATCAGGGATTATTGAATTCAATGGAAATATTGACTAAAACTCTGCAGATCTCAGTGAAGTTCTCATTCATTGAAATGTGTGCAAGGGTTTCAGTCTCTTCAGGGTCTTCCCACAGATAAACTACATACCCAATCTACTGGATGCTTATAAAGGATGAGTGCACTTCAGGAAAGCACTTCAGACATTAATGTACCAACCCATTAATATTTTAATTATTTTTAAGAGAATAGCTTCAAATAACACAAACATGATGTTTTACTTAAAGTGAAAAAAATGCTTACATATTAAATTTTAGGGTAATCAGTATGAATGTTTTATGTAAGTTTCTCTTGAATGCAGATTTCCATTATGTGAAAAATGTTAACATCATTGTGGCTTTACTTTTTGTTTCCCCTACAGTGTGACAAACGGGAGCCAGATGGCATTCGAGTGGCTCCAGTTCCTCTCTACAATTCTTTCCATGATGTTTATAAATTTATCAATCTGCTCACTTCTGTACTTGGCTCTGTAGAAACATAAAATAGCAGTACTTTCCACAGCAACTAAAGCAAATAAACTGGAAAGCCTGCAGTTACTTTATTACTGTTATTCAAGTCTTAATTATTGCAAGTATTTAAAAACTGATTACAATTAACTGGAAATGACTTCCATACTTTATAGAAAACATGACACTTTTGCTAAGGATTTGTGGTCTTGAAATCTCTATGGCTGTCCAACTTCTGGGTGTTTGGTGAATCAAAGTATTTATTGGTGCAAGTATTATATACACAGTCTTGATTATCTGTCACATTTCATAGTTAATGAAATGTTTTCTGTTGGCTTAATTATAATTTGAATGACAACTTCATACGTATGTAGAAATTTTTGTATCAATTTTAGAAATATTACTTTAATTTTAATTTACCAGGTAATTTCTTACAGGCATTGCCATTGAACAGTCTGAAGTATGTATGCTTTTTACAATGTTCCACCTAATGCCAATCTAAAGAACACAAAATACATTTTCTAGGGCAGTGGCTTTCAAATACTTTGGTCATGATCTATACTACCAAATGCATTTAATATCAGGGTGTAATTTGTGTACATGCCTTACTTCATTGATTCTAATACACAATTTTTAACCCCATTTTAACATCCAATAAAGAAGAAATATCTTTCAATTTTCATTCAACAGCTTCTTAAAATTGCCACTGGCCATTCTTTCATGTTACCATCCCTGATGCTGCCATGATTCTCGTACTGAGTATATATCACCTTAGTTCTCGTTTTAAAGTTGTATACATAGTAGAAGCGAAAGTTGCATAAATTATTTGCCTGTGCTTAATATTCATGACTTTATGTCATTACAACAAATGTTGGTTGAAATTCATTAAACTGATTTCTTTACTTACTCCTGGATCTTAATCCATTTTTCATGGATGTCCTTTTATTTAATGTTATCATAATCTCTTGCTTTTGTTTAACGGGAATCACTCTGGATAAAAGACTTTAGATGCTTCTCTTCTATAAAAGAGTGAAATAAATCACATGATTATTCTTGCAGTTGAGGACCAGAGTTAGGAAAAAAGTGCTCATCTCTCAAGCCCTGTCCCAAATCTATGGACTTTTCTTACTCACTGTGAAAAAAAAAAAAACTACAGTTACATTCAGCCCTGTAAGATTCCCCTAGTTTTTAGCTGTTGATGCCATAAACACTATTCATAAATTGGCAAAATATTCCACACTTCTGTACATAAGCAGCAAGAAAAAGTAAGTACGATGTAATTATTGCCCATGATGAAACAAATTAACTTAGCCAACCACTTTGAATGGCAGAGTTAAATAAAAAGTTGCAGAGCTCCTACACCAACACCAGCAACTACTGATATTTATGGAGTACTTCCTACATACCATGTATTCTGCTGTTCTATTTATATGTTATCTCATTTAGCTGAGTAGTTGCATAATTACTTTAGAAGTGCTTTCCACCTCCACTTTTGGCAAAACTCATCCTCATAGATGGAAAAATTCTCAAGACCTTAAAATCTGACCATAAATGACTTCATCTAGAAGAAACAGTTTTTGAACCTCATAAGTGAAGTTGCTCAGTTGTGCCTGACTCTTTGCGACCCCATGGGCTGTAGCCCACCAGGCTCCTCCGTCCATAGGATTCTCCAGGCAAGAATACTGGAGTGGGTTGCCATGTCCTTCTCCAGGAGTTCTTCCTGACCCAGGGATTGAACCCAGGTCTCCTGCATTGCAGGCAGATGCTTTACCATCTGAGCCACCAGGGAAGTCCTGAACCTCATAGTGGTACACTAAAAGGACATAGCTTCAGCTCCCAGAGGACAGGTGACTTAGTGGGGAAATAGACTGTAAACCTATAAACATCCAAGTAAATATAGACTCACAAACTATAACTTTTTCTGTGAAGATAAATGGCGATATTATGAGAGAAAAATCTTAGGGGTATTCACTAAATGGTTGCGTAAATGAAGGTGTATGAAGGCACTTATCAATTTAAATTCCAAAGTATTTCATGTTAATTACATCAGAATTACATCAAATTGTGTTTAAAAACCATTCAAAGCATAATCAGCACTCTGTCCTCATCAGGTAGGTGAGAAACAGTATGAGAAACTTTCTCCCACTTGCATCCCCTTCTCTCCCTAAAGAGGTAATCATTGAATTAAATGTTGTGTTAATCATTTCCTTTCTCTAAAATTTTATAACTACGTATTTACCCATAAAAACATATTAGCCAAACTTGCCTGTGTGAACTTTATATAAATTTAATCACACTGTATATAGTCTTCTGCTTCTTTTGTTCAGCTTATTTTTGGAGATTCATTTGTTAGACATAATTTTTCATTTATTCTCATTGCTGCTCAGTAATTTGTTATATAATTGAAATTGTTAATCCATTTTACTACTGATGAAGACGTGAGTTATTCCAAACATTTGTAATATTGCAACAATGCTGCTATTAACATTCTTAGTGTACACATTCAAAAGTACAAGCAGGACACACAACTGTGAAAGTGCTGAGTCACAGGCCAAACACATGTTCCACTTTGCTGTGTACTGCCAAACTTTTCCAAAGTGACTGTACCAGTTTCCATGCCAACCAGGACGACATGAAGATTTCCATGCTCCTCACCTTTGCCAGTAGTAGTAGCTGTTGACTGCCTTCGTCATGTGTGCATGTTAAAACAGCCAAGGTGATTATTATTATTATTATTATTATTAAAATAACAGAGAATAAATTCTTCAGCTTCCACACAAGAAGAAAAGGAAAAAAAAAAAAATGAACACACATACACCACACCAGTTAATGCTTCAGACAACATTCTTAATTTGTGGATTAAACCAAAACCAGAATTTTTTTCCTGGATTTTACACTTGCCCAGCCTCTTTTGCTTTCTATTTTCTCCTTCCCGGGTTATTTTTTGTGTGTGTGTGATAAGTGATAATTGTTTCAGTAAAACATATTTATCCAAATCCCTGTCTGAAGGTCTATTCCTTGGGAAATAAATCTAAGACAGCATTTCCTTTAGCTACTCTTAATAATCATAAATATTAATATTTTATGTGTGTGCATGCTCAGTTGCTTCAGTCATGTCCAATTCGTCACAACCCCTTGGACTATAGCCTGCCAGACTCCCCTGTCTATGGGATTTTCCCATCAAGAATACTGGAGTGGGTGATCATGTCCTCCTCCAGGGGACCTTCCTGACCCAGGGATTGAATTTGTGTCACCTTTACTGCAGGTGGATTCTTTACCCATTGAGTCATCAAGGAAGCCCAAGAATTTTATATTCCATATCTAATATATGATGAATTTACAGTTGTTTCTAGTGGTTTTCACATAAAATGCTAGTTTCCTTGTATATATTGCAATTGTTAACTTCATGATGCTTCTTTATCTTGACCTTTTGAAATTTTTTGAGAACTGGATTAAAGTGTATTATTTGAAAGATATTCATGCTTGCTTCTGCCAGTTGCCCTGGGTCACTTGTGACTTTTTTTTCAGGCTTTCAAATCACATGAACAGCATGCAACTGGATAGGTTAATCCATGTGAGGACCAATTAATATTTACAAATCTTCAGAAGATAATTTTTTCTTGCTGATCCTTTACATATTTTTGGTTGTCAATATTATGCCAGGCTCTACTATCAGCATACTTACCTTGACCACTCTAGGCTTATCTCATGTCCTATTTTGTTATCAGCTCTAACGCTCAGTGACTCTGGGATTTGGCACATACTCAGGATGAAAGCCATGCTTTGATCCTGAGCTTACTTTGATCTTTGCTTACTTCCCAGGTTTCTGTTTTAATTCATTTTGGGGTTCCAAGAATTTCTCACTTCCATGCCTTCTCATTTTAGAAGGCTTTTTTGGCTGTTGTCTTTCTTTTGTTCTTTTTTATCTGGTATCGAATCCCTTACAACATGCTAAACAGTCAAGTGAAGGTTTATGACTGAAAACCAAGACACTGTATATACTTCTTGTTTTCTTAAGTGTCAGTTCACTCAGTTCAGTCGCTCAGTTGTGTCCGATTCTGCGACCCCATGAATCGCAGCACGCCAGGCCTCCCTGTCCATCACCAGCTCCCGGAGTTCACTCAGATTATTCCTGAGTTTGGATCAGTGGTAGATACACTATTTTCTCCTGTTTATCTGTTGCACTAAAAATTAGATTTCCATTAACCAAAAAGGACCTACTATATAACACAGGGAACTCTGCTCAATGTTATGTGGCAGGCTGGATGGGAGGGGAGTTTAAAGGAGAATGGATATATGTATAGGTATGGCTGAGAGCCTTCGCTGTTCACCTGAAACTATCACAACATTATTTGTTAATCAGCCATCCCCCAATACAAAATAAAAGGTTTTTTAAAAATTTGATTTCCATTAAATGCTTAAAATTAAACAAAAATTAAAAATAAAATAATTTTAAATAATAAAAATATTTTAAAATTAAAATTAGATTTCCACAGGGAATTCCCTGGTGATCCCGGGTTAGGACTCAACTCTTTCACTGCCATGAGTCTGGGCTCCAGCCCTGGTCAGGGAATTGAACTAAGATCCCAGCAAGCTGTACGGCATGGCCAAAAAAAAAGAAAGAAAAGATTCCCATTAACTGGGAAAACAAAGTCCCAGGAACATTACCACATGGCATGAGAGAGTCTTAGTTTCCCAACCAAGGACTGAACCCATGACCCCTGTGGTAGAAGCATGGAGTCCTAACCACTGGATTACCAGGGAATTAATTCCCAGCAGCATATTCTGTCACAGTCACTTCCTCTTTTAGATCCCACGGAATCTTTCCAACCTGTTCCTGAAGCACCTAGTCAGAGTGGTTAAAAGTGCTTTTGTGGCTCTTAAACTACAAATGCAGCTTTTTCTATGTAGATAATAACATAGAAAATAGCATCAACTACATGTCATATGATATTTAAGAATTCTGTTCAGCCAAACTTAGAGAAAGAATAGGTTAAAAACTGAAATTACTATTAAATGCATTTTACTTGGCCATTAATCCAGTAAGAATGCTAGATTTTAGTGCTAATAGATATTTAGCTTGGATCAATCCCGTATTGGTCCATAGTCCAGCAACAGATTTTAGTCCAACAACAGGGGAGCAGCTTATATTAGACTAACCTTTCCTGCAGGTAACAATCATAAAGTGTCAAAAAAATATAAAAAAGCAACCATCTGAAGGCACTGGTGAATGGTGAAAAGCAGGCAGGAAATGGAGGGGATTCTTAATAGAAGGGACTCACACTGGGTCACATTGGTTTCAACAGCTTTTCCACTTGGAAGGCAGTCACCAATCTGCAGCATAAGGCAACTTACGGTATCAGATAATAAAGTTCAGGGCTGCCAGAATGACTATATATTGAAAGGGATATCCTAGAAAGGAGAAAACCAGAGGGAGGGGGATTCCCCCAAACCTGTATATAAGTTCCTCTCAATTCTTTAAGACCTCAGAATTGCAAATGTGTTGGGGAGGTGTCAATAAATCTGGAATAAAGCAGACTGCTAAGTTACTTCAGTCGCATCCGACTCTGTGTGACCCCATAGACGGCAGCCTACCAGGCTCCCCCGTCCCTGGGATTCTCTGGCAAGAACACTGGAGTGGGTAAGCAGCAGCTAGAAGGCTAAAAAGCTGAGAAGAGGACTCAGTGATACTAACCACAGGGCAGACAGAATTTAGAATTTCAACCCCACCAAGTTTAGAAGGGCTCGGAAAATACCTCAGGCTTTCCACTGAAACCTTAAGAGTTATATTTTAGGAGTAAAGACTATGTCCCAGGACTAAAGATTCACCCTGAGACCAAATGGCAAAACCAAAACAAACCTACCTTAATAAAGTATAAAACCCAGCCTCCATAAGTAACTTAACTACTTGATAAAATTAATATTCTTCAGAGGAAGATAACCAAATTAAAAATCCCCACACTGTATCATCCACAATATCCAGACTACAATAAAAAATTATAACACATGAGAAGAGGAAAATGTAACCCAGAGTCAAGAGAATATGAAGTTAACAGAAACAGACCTTGAGATGACCAATATGTTGTGATTAGCAAACTAGGCATTTAAGACAGTTATTATATGTTAAAAGACTTATGGAATTCACACAAGGGGAAATCTCAGTAAATAAGGGAAAACTATAAAAAATGAAATTCTACGGTCAAAAATGACAATATCTAAAATTATCTAAATGGGCCTAATAAAAGATGGGTAAAGTAGGTGATGTCAAAAGAAAAGGTCAGTGAATTCAAAGACAGAGCAATAAGAATTATCTACCTGAAGAACTAAGAAAAAAAAGAATGCACCCCCAGAAACTTGTGGGAAAACACCAAGTTAATATACATATACTTTAGAGACCCAGAAGTAAAAGAGAAACAATGAGGCAGAATAAAAACTTTTGATGAAATAATGGCCTCACTTTTCCTAAATTTGATAAAAACACAAACACCCTCCCCTACAAAAAACATTACTATATAATGTTTCATAATATTATATATGTTGTCTTATAATTACATATAAGAAATCTATGAGATAAATACAAAGAAGACCACACCATAATTACATTGCTAAAAAGCAAATATAAAGAGTCTAGAAAATAGCCAGAGGAAAAACTGGTGTATCATATACAGGGGAACAATGATATGAAGATGGCTGATTTCTCATCAGAAACAATGAAGGACAGAGACAATTTAAAGTGCAGAAAGAAAAAAAAAACCACCAATTCTATACCTAGCAAAAATATCCTTCAAGACAAAAATATGTTTCAAACAGAAAGGCGACATAACATGTTTTCAAATAAGCAAAACCAGAGAATTTATCACTTAGATCTGCACTACAAGCAATGCTAAAGTATATCCTTCAGGGGACTTTCCTGGTGGCCCAGTGATAAAGAATCTGCCTTGTAAAGCAGGAGACACAGGTCTGGTCTCTGGTTGGGGAACTAAGATCCCACATGTTGCAGAGCAACTAAGCCCAAGTGCTGCAGTCACTGAGCCCACATGCTGCAGCTACTGAAGCCTGCTCACTCTGGAGCCCGCACCACAACCATGCACTGCGTGGAAAGTCTGCTCACTCTGGAGCCCGCACCACAACCATGCACTGCGTGGGAAGACCCAGTGTGCCACAACTAAGACCTGACACAGCCAAAGTGAGTTAATTAACTTAAAAAACAAAATATATCCTTCAGGCTAAATGGATGTCACACAGACACTCAACTCTACAGAAAGGCACAAGAGGCACTGGAAATGATAAACCAGCAGATAAGTATAAAATACTATGTTTCCCATCATCTTGTAACTTACTTAAAAGATGAACTGCTTATGCTAAAAAATAATATTGCACTGTGGGGGTTTTAATATCTGTAAATATAAAATAAATCACAGCAGCACAAAAGTAGGGGCATAAATGAAAATAACACTGTTTCAAGATTTTAGGTAAAGTAGGAACAATCTTAAATCTAAGTAGACCGCAATAACTTAAGGATGCACATTTTAATCCCTGGGCAACCTCAAAAAAGTAACAGAGAAGAATATAATTATGAAGTCATTTGAGGAATTAAAATGAAATATGTACACACCTAATAACAGCGTTTCAAAAACCTAGAAGTAAAAAAAAGAAACAACTAAAAGGGAGACAAATCCACAATCCTAGTTGAAGATATCTATTACTTTTTCTTAGTAACTGATAGAACAAATATATAAAAGATTAATAAGGTTATAGAATATTTGAACAACAATTAAAGTGTAACCACCTTAACTTAAAGTGTAACCTGCTATACACAACAAGCGCAGAACACACGTTCTTTTCAAATACATATGAAATACAATAGGAAATCAATGAAAGACAAAGGGAAAACAAGTCTCAAATTTCAAAATAATATCTTACCGTATGGTTCTCTAACCATAATAGACTTAAATTAAAAATCATGAAAAACAGGTATCGAGAAAAGTACCAGGTATTAAGAAATTATCAGGGCTTCCCTGTGGAAGACCCAGATTCAATCCTTGGGTCAGGAAGATCCCCTGGAGAAGGAAATGGCTACCCACTCCAGTATCCTTGCCTGGAGAATCCACGGACAGAGGAGCCTGCAGGCTACAGTATAGAGTCGCAGAGTCAAACACAACTGAGCAACTAACATTTTCTCTTTCAAGAAATTAAACAACTTACGTGCAAATTAAAACCACAATGATATACCATTTCACATCCACTAGAATGGCTAAACTTTTAAACAGCAACAACTCAAAATGTTGATGATATGAAACAAACAGAACTATTACGAGTGGGAGTGGGGTCAAACCACTTTGAAGAACTGCTTGACACTTTCATATAAAGTTAAATATACCTCTACCCTATGACTCAGAAATTCCACTAACAGGTTATTAATCAGAGAATGAGAATATGTGTTTACAAATATACTTGTACTAGAATTTTTGCCACCATTTTAATTCATAACAGAAAAAAAACTGGAAGCATCTCAAATATTTGTTCATCAACGGGAGAATCTATCAATAAATTGTGATATACTCCTAACCACAGAATACTGCCTAGCAATAAAAATAAAGGAACTCATGTTATAAGCAATAACATGGATAAATCTCCAAAATGTTATGTTAAACAAAAAAAACGCAAAACAAGAGAGTTCATACTCTGGCATCACTATGCAAAATTCAAGAATAGACAAGATAATACAGTCAGAACAATTAGATGGAAACTGACTGGATGGGGTACCAAAAGAACTTTCTGGGGTGATAGTAGCGTTCTAGGTCTTATTTGGGATGGGATGGATGTGTATGTTTATCAACTCACTAAACTGTAAACTTAAGATCTGTGCAGGTGGTGGTCTGGTGATTAGGACTCTGTGCTTCTATTGCCAGAAGCCCAGGTGTGATCCCTGGTTGGGGAACTAAGATCCTGCAAACCACAGGATGTGGGGGAAAAAAAACACCTATGCATTTCACTGTATATAAATTTTACCTCAATGAAGAAAAAACAATGGCAGGCTAATATGAAAAACATGTTCAACTTCACTAATAGACAAGTTAAAGTAAAAATATAATTTATCTTTTGCTTGTAAATAATGCAAATGTAAAAAACAAAATCCTCAGTGCTACCAAGAGTACAGTGAAATAAGAATACTATTAGATTCATGGCATAATTATTAAAACTCTCCAGAAAGGAATTTGGCAATGTTCTTTTTAGAAGAAGGTTAAAATAGTTCATCAGTTCAGTCACTCAGTCGTGTTCGACTTTGCGACCCCACGAATCACAGCACACCAGGCCTCCCTGTCCATCACTAACTCCCGGAGTTTACTCATGGGAGTTTAAGTCATGTCCAACGAGTCAGTGATGCCATCCAGCCATCTCATCCTCTGTCATCCCCTTCTCCTCCTGCCCCCAATCCTTCCCAGCATCAGAGTCTTTTCCAATGAGTCAACTCTTCGCATGCGGTGGCCAAAGTATTGGAGTTTCAGCTTCTACATCAGTCCTTCCAATGAACACCCAGGACTGATCTCCTTTAGAATGGACTGGTTGGATCTCCTTGCAGTCCAAGGGACTCAAGAGTCTTCTCCAACACCACAGTTCAAAAGCATCAATTCTTTGGTGCTCAGCTTTCTTCACAGTCCAACTCTCACATCCATACATGACCACTGGAAAAACCATAGCCTTGACTAGATGGACCTTTGTTGGCAAAGTAATGTCTCTGCTTTTCAATATGCTGTCTAGGTTGGTCATAACTTTCCTTCCAAGGTTGGATCTCCTTGCAGTCCAAGGGACTCTCAAGAGTCTTCTCCAACACCACAGTTCAAAAGCATCAATTCTTCGGTGCTCAGCTTTCTTCACAGTCCAACTCTCACATCCATACATGACTACTGGAAAAACCATAGCCTTGACTAGATGGACCTTTGTTGGCAAAGTAATGTCTCTGGTTTTTAATATGCTGTCTAAGTTGGTCATAACTTTTCTTCCAAGGAGTAAGCGTCTTTTAATTTCATGGCTGCAATCACCATCTGCAGTGATTTTGGAGCCCCCCAAAATAAAGTCTGATACTATTTCCACTGTCTCCCCATCTATCTCCCATGAAGTGATGGGAGCAGATGCCATGATCTTCATTTTCTGAATGTTGAGCTTCAAGCCAACTTTTTCACTCTCCTCTTTCACACATGTGACAAATGAATCTTGCTTTTTCAATAACTCATGCATATCTATATAAATATCAATTCTTTTATAACAATACCTTTGGGTGTTCTAGTAATACACAAATCTGTTTATGTAACACTACATTGTATTTATTATACAAAACTTACTGGAGAAAAGGCTGGATGTAAAGTCAATAACTTATTTTCAAATTAAAGAAATAAGCTTTCTCTACAGCTATTTTTTACTCAATAACTTTCAACATATTCTTGCATCCAAAACTATATGGGTTTACATTCAAATTCCATTATATCTTTGTTTCCTAAATTGAGATTGTTAGAGCAATTATTTTTAAGTATTTATAAATGGATTTTGGCATAATCTTAAGAAAGAAATCCGCAAACACCATGAAAGCACATCATAAAACAACACAGTAATGATGGGGTTAGGGTACTACTCTCTTACTAAGAAGGTTGATTGGTTGCTTTGTGGACCATTAGCATCTGCATTATGTGTTTGATAAAGGTGTGAGATATGTACCTGGCCTTCTAGTAAATTCATTTTTAATCTCAGCAAGATATTCTCTTTTTAATCTCAGCAAGATATTCTCTTTTTAATCTCAGTAAGATATTCTCAAAGAACAAAATGATAAAGAGGATTACTATAAACTAAAAGATTTAAACATTTTTGCTGTGGTTTGGCTTATTGCAATTATTATTTTTATTAATGATCTAGTGTTCCAATTTTTGACTGTTTTAAGTAGCTCCTGAATCCTTTTGACATTACCTTGGCTATTTTTTGATAGCTTCATTGCTTATTAATTGACAAGATGTAGGCTTACTTTGAATGTTTCCTACTTCAAACTTGACATCACCCATTTCTTTAAAAATATTCAATATCTTTTGGAAAAAAATGATATTTAGAAACTATAATCTTAACTGTTAAGAGTTCTCATTATAATTGGGTTGATCTTTACTTTCAAAATTTTGAGTTAAAGAGGATAGGAAATAAACATCTTTTAAGAGAAATTACATCTTTATTTCATATTCATATTTTCAATTTACCTAGGATAACAAAACTTTTATTTAATCTACCTTATATTTTATTTATTGTGCTGGAAACCTTGGTTCTAATTATATATTAATTCCTAGTTTTATCATATACACATATCATATACACATATATATTGTATATATATTCAATAATGCATTTATATTATATATATATAGTTATCTTTATTTCATATTCATATTTTCAATTTACCTAGGATAACAAAACTTTTATTTAATCTACCTTATATTTTATTTATTGTGCTGGAAACCTTGGTTCTAATTATATATTAATTCCTAGTTTTATCATATACACATATCATATACACATATATATTGTATATATATTCAATAATGCATTTATATTATATATATATAGTTTTAGAATTAGTAAAACTAAAGCTATCATAAACAATATGGTGACAACACATTATGAGCTTTTGGAAACTTTGTGTTTTTTCCTTAGAGTATGTTTCACTAGGAATAGTCAGTCAGATTACTGTGCTTAATAGGCACTTGTAATAACTCTTCTTTGTGTGGTTGTGCTCTGTATGACTACATGTATAGAACTATATACATAGTTAGGTTCACTACTTTGGAATCAACTTTTCAATCTTTATAAATTCCCTTTTAAATTTAAAATTTATTTTAGAATTGTGTAATATATTCAGATAATTTTAACTTCAAATCTGCAAACCAGCTATACTCAGAAAAGTCTAGATTCTCTCCTTATTCCCTTTACCCTATTTCCTCCCCCTATTTATACATATCTTTTATGCTTTGGTTTAACTTTTCTATTATTTTATATATATAGATAGATAGATATACACATAGATAGATAGATATAAGTATAGGTAAATATATGTATATTTCTCTCCTTTGCATGTAGTAAATATAGTAGGATGTTGCAAATGCTTGTTTCCACTTTGGAAAAACATTCATTCATAAACAAAAAAAATAAAGTTAATACTTGAGGAATAATAGAATTAGGATATAACTCATTTTCAGTTATTACTAAAATAATTAGTTCAGCAAAGATCAAACATTTTAGGAAAAGTTGATAAGGGGAGAACTGGATTATTACCACCTAAACTCACTGATCGCCACTGGTACTGCTAAAAATAGAGAAACTTCTTACTATGTGCCTGAGGTGATGCAGTATTAAGCAGACAGAACCACTTAAGCAATATACTGCTGTCGTTCAGTCACTCAGTTGTGTCCCACTCTTAGCAACTCCATGGACTGCAGCACGCCAGGCTTCCCTGTCCTTCACTGTCTTCCTGAGTTTGCTCAAATTCATGTCCATTGAGTTGATGATGACTTCCAATCATTTCATCCTCTGTCGTCCCCTTCTCCTCCTGCCCTCAATCTTTCTCAGCATCAGGATCTTTTCCAATGAGTCAACTCTTTGCATTAGGTAGCCAAATTATTGGAGGTTCAGCCTCAGTCCTTCCAATGCATATTCAGGACTGATTTCCTTTAGGATTGACCGGTTTGATCTCCTTGCTGTCCAAGGGACTCTCAAGAATCTTCTCCAGCTACACAGTTTGAAAGCATCACTTCTTCAGCGCTCAGCTTTCTTTATTGTCCAATTCTCACATCCGTACATAACTACTGAAAGAAACCATAGTTTTGACTATATAGACATATGTCGGCAAAGTGATGTCTCTGCTTTTTTAATATGCTATCTACATTAGTTATAGCTTTTCTTCCAAGGAGAAAGTCTTTTTATTCCATGGTTGCAATCACTGTCTGCAGTGATTTTGGAGCCCAAGAATATAAAGTCTATTACTATTTCCATTTTTTCCCCATCTATTTGCCATGAAGTGATGGGATCTGATGTCATGATTTAGTTTTTTGAATGTTGAGTTTCAAGCCAGCTTTTTCACTCTCCTCTTTCACTTCATCAAGAGGCTCTTTAGCTATATACTCAGGAAATAATAAACCTGAGTCCAATAAAACATTTAGGGCTATTTTCCAGTTTTACAACAACATGAGGAATGGAAGAACAAGCTAAATGACACAATAGAGAAGCAAATATGAGTCATTCTACATGACAACTGGCTGGATTTCTTCAACAAATCACAGCATGAATAAAATAAGGAAAAGGTGAAGGAGAAGGAACTACTCTGGATTATAAGACTGAAGAGACAAAGCAAGAAAATGCAATATGTGGTGTGGACTTGGTTTGGATCTTCATTCAAAGACCAACTATAAAAAATATGTTGCTGAGATAACATTTGAATGAGAAAATTCAGTTTGCTAGCTGTAGATAGCCACTGTGGATATAAGAAGATCCTAATATATCTAAACATATATATCATGTACAAAGAAATAAAATGACATGAAGTCTGGAATTTGTTTAAAATTCCCCTGGTCCCCTTTAGTGCCCCTCCAAAAAAGAATGATGCCGAGCAAGTCACAACAAACTTAGTGGCTTTAAACAACACACATTTATTATCTTAAGAGTTTTGTAGGTTAGAAATCTAGCATTAGACCAAACTCAAGGTTTTCACTGGATTATATCTCTTTATGAAGACTTCAGGGGAAAATCCATTTCTTTGATTTTTCCGGCTTCCAGAGATTGTCCTAGTCCTTGGCTCTGGTCTCTTTCCTGTCTTCAAAGACAGCAATGTTGCATCTCTCTGATGGCTCTTTCATAATCACAGCTCCTTCTAACTCTCCTCTTCTGAGTTGTTCTTCCGCTTTTAAGGGCCTTTGTGATTGCAATGAGCTCAGCTGGACAAGCCAGGATCATTTCCCTATTTTTAGCAATCTTAATTCCATCTGCAATCATTATTCTACTCTGCCATGTAATGTAAGATATACACGTGTTCTGGGGATTAAGACGTGAATAGCTTTCAGGGTCATTATCATCCTGTCCTAAGAAGATGATGAATGGATGGAAGAAAAGAAAGAAAGAAGGGGGAAAGTGTTGCAAAATTTTGACAATTTTAAAACTAGATGATAATGTTTGGAATTCTCTATGCTTTTTTAATGTTTGAAAATTAAGAAAAACTATCAACAGTGATGACTTAGCTGAGAATCCAGGAGATTTGCCTCAAAATTCATGCTTTTAATAAGATCATTTTTTAATATCCCCCACCACATGTTGTCATGATGGAAACAATCTCTTCTGCCCCCATGTGTCAAAAAGTTGTTTCCATAATTCCCTTATGATGGATTTTTGCAAGGAATATTATATCTTACATGGTATTTGCATATTTGTTTTTTCATCCTACTTTAATATCCTAAATCAAATGAGAATAATACTTTAAAGCGTGATTTTTCACAAAAAACAAAGAAGCTAACCAACACTGGATTTCTGGGCCTCAGTTGCGATTTCAATCACATATACTCGTATTATTTTAGGTGAAAAGAACTGCATTTGAGTGCCAATATTTACTAAACAGAGGTCTTAATTTACTCTTTCCCAGTATGTGGGAGCTTCATTTCATGCAGCTCTTCTTGCACTCTATTGTGCTAAAACAGCAAGCTTGTCAAGAATGGAGACATTGCAGTGATATATGCAGAGTCTATGGGAGACATTTTCTCTATGGGTTAACGTAAGTAGCTGGATCAAAGTCAGGACATAGATGCTACAGCTGGTCTGGGGAAAAAAATGGCAATTAAGAAGAAAAAAAAAGAACAGAAAGAGAGAATTGCAGACAGTCTTTTTTTAGGTGGCAACAACAGAACCAGACTGTTTGAATTTGGGAACTGACTCCAAATGTCACATTTTTCACTGAATTCTAAATAATATTGCTATTTCATAACTGTTATTTGGTTGTATTGATGGTCATACTAACTTACTTTATAACAAACTTGTTACAGGTATTTTATAATCTATATTTGTTATCTTTCTCTTTCTTATATATCTTTCTCCCAACAATACTTAGGAGGATTGAAGAAAAGCATGTTAAAGCTTAGAGAACACTTCCTTTGAATGGCTTTCAGTCCAGTCAAAACTGGCACATTTGTTGTGATCAACTCATGCACTCTGTGCAGTTCAGTATCCAGTACCCATGTGATTACCTCTCCATCAGAAAACTCCCTCTTTAAAGATTTCAATGTGTATTTGTGTTAGAAAAGCAAAAATAAAATAAGATTAAAATAAAACTAAATGTTTTAAATTAATTTCTTTGGGAAATTTGGGTAACATCATTTTAGGGGAGCAAAATTACTATAGACTAATCTATATTTCCAGGTAATAGCCATCTATATCACAAAATAATAGCAAATTAATAAATGTGCATGAATATAGAAATACCTTCAAAATGAGAAGGGTCAAGAGTATATGGAAGATGTCAATACACTTTCAAAACTGGAAAGTCAGCTGACTTAGCATGACAAAGAAAACTGAAATATAGTTGCCAAAATGAGAAGGGAAGCTATCAAAAATCTAATTCAGGTCAAAGCGATTAAAATGTTTAGGAATTGGAGGTGCCTGTTATTTATGGATACCAGGATATACACATGTAAATCCCAACTTCTTACACCCACAAAGAGTTCACTTTCTAGAAAGTATCAACTCTTGTAACTCTAAGACTTAGGGACATGAGGATAGTTGAGAAGATAGATGAACCATTTAACTAAAAGTTGAATGATTTGGTAAAATTTTGGAATAATGGTGAAAGCCCTTGTTCTCTTTTCTCTACTTGGTTCCCAAGAAATTATACATCCACCCAGGGTCCTGTTCAGTTCCCCTGCAGCCCAACCCAGGAATACAATTATAGAGCTCTCACTGAGAAAACTGTCTAGCCCAATTGATAGGAACTACAAATCTTTACATGGGTCTCATTGTGATATAGTGCCGCCCACCAGTCAGGAAGTTCTGCCCCTGTACAAAATTGTTACCCTTGATTTTTAGAGTTCTGAGATTTAAATGAACAGCTATGAAGTATCACCATGCACTGAACAATAACATTTAAAATTCAGAGTAGAACCCAAAAGAACAAACAGGAAATAAGCAATACAATGAAAAAGGAAGATAAAGAAGAAGAAAAGGGGAAAAAAAAAAAAGAAGCTGCTTTAAAAATCTTCCAATAGAAAGGAAAAATATTTGAACAAGAAAACTATATAATTAAAAAGATTTAGAGAAAAAGAAAAAAGTCATATATAATATCAGAAATAAAAAATTCAAAGGAAATTCTAGACTATAAAATTGAAGAACTGTCTCCAAAGTAGAACAAAAAGATTAGATAGTTAGAAGTAACTAGAGGTCACCACTCATCTAATAGTGGCTGCAAAATAAAAGGGCAGAGAAAACAAAAAAGAAGAAAAATTAGCAAAAAAAAAGAAAACTCCGCCCAAGAACTTTCCCCAAAACAAAGATGTGCTTTCAGAAGAGGCTTAATAAGTACTAAACATGATATATTTTTAAAATATAAATCACATTATGGAAAAAAATGTAAGACATTGGGGATATAAAGAAGATTGTAACAAGTTTTATAGAAAAAAATTGTTACATTAAAAACATCAGAAATCATGATGAAGAAATTCTTACTACCAAATCTGAAAGATAGAGAATAATGGAGGATATTTTTGATATTTAGATTAAAAGTTTTTCCATTTGAGATTTTGATTGCAACCCAAACTATTAATTAAATGTGAAGACAGAATAAAGATGTTTTCAGGTAAGCAAGGTTTTAGAATGTTTTCTTTCCACGTACTACTTCTCAGAAGCTACTGAAAAAGCCTGAGCAGCCTGCACTCACATGCCCCTGGACACACACACACAGAGGCAATGAGATTCCCTAAAGGAGCATGAAGAGAGGTCTCACGACCACAGTCCTAGAGCAGAACCACTCCAGACTGGAGTTAAGGCTCCAAGATGTGGATATTTACTTCTCTCTGTGTGTGTCTCTCTCTGCCTCACATACACAAACTGATGAAATACCTAATGCCTCTTCTATTTCACTATCCTGATAAGAGTTTAAAATTCTATTAGAACTAATTTGAGAATTAGTTAACAGACGACAATACTGAACAAATGTAAAAGAAGATAATTATTAACTCTAGAAATAAGGTTATACAATAAAAGAAACATTATCAGAGTAAACCATGCGGTATAGAAGATAAACCCTCTATTTCTCAGTTTAATATTACAAAAATGCTACCTTCTCAATATATTGTAACGTATGTCATGACTCTTTCATATGCACACAACACTAGCTGTATATCTATGAAGTTATAAACATGCAAACAATGAATACTGATGTAATGTAAATTATGATTTCACTGTATTTGGAGGATGGAGAAAGAAAATGTGTATGTTTGTGCATATGTGTTCATGGGCCGTAGAGAAGAGGGAGATCTATAACTAAACCCTCAATTTTCATGATAGGAAAAAATAATGTTGCAAATTTGAAGATGAAGAAATAGCTATAAATTTATATTTATGGAGTAATATGGAACTCAATATAGGTAGAGAGAGCTAAAGCGTTTCAGAGCTGTCACCCTTTGTTTATCAGGACAGGAATTAAAAGTAAGTGTTAATGGGTCAGAGGACTACTGTTCTGGATATAAAAGTTGATACATGCAAAGAAGTGTGCTGTAAGAGTTAAAGTTCACAGACTCTGAAACCAAGATACAGGGTTCAAATATTGGGTCTACCACCTACTAGTTATGTGATCTTGTGACATAAATACTCAGTGCTCCAGTTTCCCTTTTGTAAAATTAGACAATAATAGTATTACTTCATAGGGTTGTCAGATATTAAGCAGTTTAATACACAGAATAATTTAAATAGTGTGTGGCACACATTAGTAGTGCTGGCAGTTCAGGGTTGCTGTTAACTATTTACATGAGTTACTTTGACAAAATAATTTTTAAAAATACATGATACACTGTGCAATATAAAGAATTTAGTCAATAAATAAGAATAATGATATTTAAAAACTAAAAGTTGATGAATTATCATTAGAATAAAACTATCTTAAACTACTAAAGTATGTTTCTTACTATTTAATTTCTAAACAAAAGCATTCATTAATTATGCTTAATTATGAAAGATTAACTTTTGTCTATTGTAACTATCAGTATATGAATATATGCCTAAGATATGAATTAAAACTGATTTCTAAAAAGCAGAATCTTATTCACCAAAGAAATGAAGACAGTAAAACTGATTTCAAACTAATTAATTAATAGGAAATGGCAACCTACTCCAGTATTCTTGCCTAGAGAATTTCATGGACAGAGGAGCCTGGTAGGCTACAGTCCATGGGGTCACAAAAAGTTGGATACGACTTTGCCTGTGTATACTGAATTAATATTTGTCAAAAGGCTAATTAATACTTATGCTAATATTTATTCTTTTCAGATGAATATTAGTCCTATATTTGCTTTGACATGCTCATATAATAGCATATATGCCCTCTATGCTTCAATTTAATATTAAGATAATCCTAAATTCTCCACATGCTCTAAGATATATCCTTATTCTTTCATATACAATTAATTAGTCCAAAATTTCAACAAAACTGACACTATTTCTTTTTTCCTTTGGTCTTCATTAGAGACTAAGGACACCTATTTTTGATTTGTTTCAAAAACCAACTATGTTTAAAGACATGCTAATTAGAGGGGAAAATAAGAGGTAATGTTTGTTTATGGTGGTTTTATTAATTTTAACATATACTAAGCCATGATTTTGTTTGTATTTATATTTTCAACTTACAATGTAAATAAGAACACCTCCAGATATTCTTTTGGCAAGTACAAAAGCTGTTTATTCCATGGATGATATAGACAATAATGTATGGCTCATAATTAGAAGGAAAGCTGTAACTTAAGTTCTGATGGCATTCAAACAGTTTGTGTGTAACTAAACTAAGGCTGTTAGTGAATGGCAGCTTTAAAACATTTTAAACATGTGGACCAAAAATTGAATTTTTATTATTGTAAACGAAAAGGAAGATTTCTGGAGAAGGCTAGACAACATACTGTAATCCAAGCTTGAGCAAGTTTAGGAGGTATGGTGTCATATAAATAGAAACCTACTCTTCCCTTTATGTGTTTAACATGCATAATCTGAAAAAGAGGAGAGATATGGAGTGATAATGTATAACATCATACATCTAGTGCAGGAATAGAAATGCTTTTATTCTGAATATCAGAAACTCAAGGAAGAATCTCAATGAAACATATTTATCTTTGCAAATCTAGGTACATCCTGAAAATTTTGAATAAGATACATTTTATGAAAAAAATTAACTTGAGTGAGTTTGTATATATGTATGTGATGACTGAAAGAGAAAATTGAATGAGGGACAAAATTTAATCCAGTCATTGCTGTCAAATATATGACAACATTTAAAGACATTTCTAGCAAGCAAAGTTTGAGTACAGGAAAACTATATGATAAAAATTTATAGTCCTTTGTTCATCCAACTCAATATGAGCTATTTATAGCTTATGGAATATTTCAAAATTATATTCATAGTTTATTACATAGAGAAAATGAAAGACAGAAAAGAATAATATAGGGAAAAAGAAGTGACAATGGATTAAGAGAACTGAGAGAGTAAATTTCTTTGTTTTGAAACATTTGTAATAAAATTCAATTCATTTTATTTGCAATGTTTAGGAATTTAGTAGAAAATCATTTCTTAATTCAGGATCCTGCATACTGTAGGTATTTTTATATTATTTACTATATATTGAATGCCTAAGCTGTGTAACCTATGTTAATACAAAAATAAGTGCAAAATGGCTACGGTCAAAAAATAGAGGTAATATCAAATGCTGGTAAGGCTGCATAGCAACTTAATCACCAATACACTACTGGTTAGGATATAGAATAGTAAATCTATAGATTTACTGCAGAATAGTTCAGCAGTTGCTTCTAAAATGTAAAATATGCATATAATACAACCAGTGATGGTACTTTGGGAAGTTTACACTAGGGAAATTAAAACTTATGTTCATGTAAAGAAATTGTTACACAAGTATTTATAACAACTTTATTCATAGTAGATAAAAACTGAAAACAACTCAAATATCTTTCAATGAATGAATGATCAAACAAACTATGGTACACCAATACCTTGAACATTGCTCTTTTATCTTTGCCTCTTTAGTTAATATAAATTCACTTTCTCCAATTGATAGAAACTTTTATTTTGCCTGGAAGCTTCTCCTTCTAGAACAAGTTGAGTATCATTGACAATATAGTCATTCACTTGGGAATGTCTTTAACGCAGAGCTTAGTATATCAAATGAATGAATGAGCAAATCACTGAGGCACAAATGATTGATCTCTGAGATATGGAGAATATTTGAAACTGAGAAGTTCTTAGTGATCACTTCATGCTGATCTGTGATCATTGATCCTTTATGTTACTATGACTCACTGAAGGTTCAGATGATGGTTAGCATTTTTTAAGGAATAAAATAGTTTAAAATGTGTACTTTTTTATATACATAATGCTATTGCATATGCTACATCTTAGTGTAAACACAACTTTTATATGCACAAGAAAAAAAATTCCACATGCCTAGCTTTATTATGATATCCGCTTTATTGTATAGACCTAGAACTGAACCCATAATACTCCAAGGAAGGTGTGCCCCTATTACCTGAGCCCTGGCTACAGACACATCGCCATGCTAAACTCAGAGATTAGAAAAAGGACAATCATCCCAGCTGCAGGGAGCTCAGAATCCGGGGAGGCAGCCATAATGTAGAAACACTCCAGAGGGTAAAGGAGTAGTTTTGGTAAGGGCTGTAAAGAAAAAGGACAGAGTGTGCAATGGAAGACTGACCAAAGTAAATTGGTAAATTTCCATCCACAGGTTGGTCAGGGAAGGTCTCCATTGAGGAACTGATTAAATGAGACCAGGATAAGCTTCTCCTTCTAGAACAAGTTGAGTATCATTGACAATATAGTCATTCACTTGGGAATGTCTTTAACGCAGAGCTTAGTATATCAAATGAATGAATGAGCAAATCACTGAGGCACAAATGATTAATCTCTGAGATATGGAGAATATTTGAAAAACTGAGAAGTTCTTAGTGATCACTTCATGCTGATCTGTGATCATTGATTCTTTATGTTACTATGACTCACTGAAGGTTCAGATGATGGTTAGCATTTTTTAAGGAATAAAATAGTTTAAAATGTGTACTTTTTTATATACATAATGCTATTGTATATGCTACATCTTAGCGTAAACACAACTTTTATATGCACAAGAAAAAAAATTCCACATGCCTAGCTTTATTATGATATCCGCTTTACTGTATAGACCTAGAACTGAACCCATAATACTCCAAGGAAGGTGTGCCCCTATTACCTGAGCCCTGGCTACAGACACATCGCCATGCTAAACTCAGGGATTAGAAAAAGGACAATCATCCCAGCTGCAGGGAGCTCAGAATCCGGGGAGGCAACCATAATGTAGAAACACTCCAGAGGGTAAAGGAGTAGAGTTTTGGTAAGGGCTGTAAAGAAAAAGGACAGAGTGTGCAATGGAAGACTGACCAAGGTAAACTGGTAAATTTCCATCCACAGGTTGGTCAGGGAAGGTCTCCATTGAGGAACTGATTAAATGAGACCAGGAGGATGAGAAACAGGGAACCTAAGGTGGGGAAAGAACATTCTAAACAAAGGTCTGAAAAAGGGCTTCAGGTAGAAATTAGCTTGTCTTTTGAGAAACATAATAGACAAAATTTCCTATTTAAAAGGTCAAAAACTTTTTCTAATATTTTAAAATATTTTTTTTCAGTTTTCCTATTACATAGTTTGATGAAACAACAGTGAAAAAGTACATTAATTTGTGAATGCAGTTTTAAAAATGAGTTTTGAGTTTTCCTGAGGCTAATCCAGTGAATATAAAATAGCCTAAAAGGCAAGATCAGGCTAGGATGAGTAGTAATTATTTTGAACCAAAACATCTATTGGATCTTTGAATGTTCCTTTTATTCAATCAGTTCTCACCCCAAGGGAGAGAAGTGTTTCTCTATTTGTCCTACATTGACAATTTAACCACAAGGCATATATCAGGGTCAGCAAACTATGGCTTATGGGCCAAATCCCGTCCAGCATCTACTTTTGTTTAGAATGTGAGCTAAAAAAAAAATTTTTTTAATATATTTTCAAATGGCTAAAAAGTTTTTAAAGAACAATATTTCATGACATATGATAATTATATAAAATTCAGATTCCACTGCCAACGGTTTTTTTGGTGAGGGAGAACTCAGTCACACTCACTTGGTCATGTTTTATCTATGACTTCTTTCAATTTCTAAGGTCAGAGTTGTATAGTTGTCACAAAGACCTTATCATCCACAAAACAATACCATCATCCAGAAATATTTCCTTTCTAGTCCTTTACAGGAAAAGTCCACTGACTTCTGCATTAAAACATTACTTTGTTGAGGTGTTATCAATAACACATTCATGACTTTAATCTCCAATTCACTTGTGCACCCATGGTTTTCATTGTACACATTAAATGTATGCTGCTGCTGCTGCTAAGTCACTTCAGTCGTGTCCGACTCTGTGTGACCCCATAGATGGCAGCCCACCAGGCTCCCCCATCCCTGGGATCGTCCAGGCAAGAACACTGGAGTGGGTTGCCATTTCCTTCTCCAATGCATGAAAGAGAAAAGTGAAAGTGAAGTCGCTCAGTCTGTCCGACTGTTAGCGACCCCATGGACTGCAGCCCACCAGGCTACTCCGTCCATTGGATTTTCCAGGCAAGAGTACTGGGGTGGGGTGCCATTGCCTTCCCTGACACATTAAATGTATACAAGCTACCTTTTCTACTTTTAACTTTTAGAGCAGTATCTTATTAGCACACCAGATATTCAAATAATTTTATTTTGAAAAACTATACGATTTTTTGTTTGTTTGTTTAACCATAAGTTTCAGTAGCTTTCTAAATTCTATTTCAGGATGCTGATTTTTTTCCCCTGACATGATAATACATAAAGTTAACATTAGGTGTCAGTATTTTACATGTTACTTAGTAAGTGTGTGTCAATGAGAAAGTATTATTACAGACGGCAATTTCACTGGAAATTTTTAATTTTGTTACAATGCTTATTCTACTGTGTTTTTCTTTCTTGGTTTCTGTATTATTGAAATGTTCTTTATGATATCTCATATGAGAACAAATGAAATCATTTAAAATGCAACCCATTTACAGGAGTCCACTTGCTAGCTGAATATAACTATATCCTCAGTTGAAGTCACAAAGAATAGAAGATATACCAAATTCTGGACGAAGCATTCCTGAAGGGTGTTAATTTTAGCCTCTAGATTTTGAGATGATTTGTTAAACACCTATAGATAATTAGAACAGTTGGGTCAATCCCTAGTGTTGTGGACTATAGACAGGATTCAAAAAGTCTTAAATTGGCATATAAATTATAACTTGCTGGTAAAGTGGAAGAGTAAGAATTTAAACATTATGACTCAGTCAAGCCAAAAATATAACATTGTTGCCCCTGATTCCAAAAAGTCTGTTGCTTGAAAGCCCTATGAAGCAACTGGGAATAAGGTTGGGAGAGAACTCAAACCTGCTAATTAATGGTATTAATTCATTTGAGCACAAAACCAGATCTGGTCCAAATTCATTTGATCAGTATTTACAGAAGGCTATATATATTGCTTCTATTTATTACACTTAGTGTGAATATTCATATATTTGGTTCAGTTCAGTTCAGTTCAGTCACTCAGTCGCACAGTCGTGTCCGACTCTTTGTGACCCCATGAACCGCAGCACGCCAGGCCTCCCCGTCCATCACCAACTCCCGGATTCCACCGGAAACCCATGTCCAGTGAGTCAGGGATCCCAGTCAACCATCTCATCCTCTGTAATCCCCTTCTCCTCCTGCCCTCAATCTTTCCCAGCATCAGGGTCTTTTCAAATGAGTCAGTTCTTTCCATCAGGTGGCCAAAGTACTGGAGTTTCAGCTTCAACATCAGTCCTTCCA
>SJYX01015843.1:448801-506854 GCA_006410675.1 Oreotragus oreotragus
TCATTTCTTACATGATAGTATACATATTTCAATGCTATTCTCCCAAATCATCCCTCCCTCTCCCTCTCCCTCTCCTTCTCCCTCAGAGTCCATAAGTCCGCTCTACACATCTGTATCTCTTTTGCTGTCTTGCATACAGGGTCCTCATTACCATCTTTCTAAATTCCATATATATGTGTTAGTATACTGTATTGGTGTTTTTCTTTCTGGCTTACTTCACTCTGTATAATTGGTTCCAGTTTCATCCATCTTATTAGAACTGATTCAAATGTATTTTATAGTATCTTGAAATTCTCAAAAGTCCCAGCCTCATCGGTTATCATTAATGGAAGAAGCAAAATTGAGGAAGGAAACAGCATCACATAAAGACAGAGGTATCACTGCGTCTACCAAGATTCACTTTCAAAAACAACTAAATGGTACTCAAAAGAAAAAAAAAAAAAACTAAATATGCAAAAGTCTAATTGTTTGGGTGACTGATGCAGCCCTCCACTCTACTGAATATTCTGAGGACCCAGGTAGAATGTGATGTTTGACAGCAATCCCTCCTCACCTTATAGATGCTTCTTGGTACACAAGCATGACCTGCACTGATGGGATTCTAGTGTTTAAAGACAAGGTCTATTTTTTATAAGTATTTTCAAATATTTAGTTTTCCAACATATAAGCCATAAACTTTATCTAGAAGTCAACCAAAGTGTCACATTTTCCAATGATGCAGAAATGAACTATCCATACTGGACTTATATAGAGAATGTAGGTCTCCATATAGAGAACAATCTTGTGGACACAGTGGGGGAAGGAGAGGGTGGGATAAATCAAGAAAGTAACATTGACATACATACAACACCCTGTGTAAAATAGATAACTAGTGGGAAGCTGGTATATAACACAGGGAACCCAGTGTTCATCTGTGATGAGCTAGATGCACTGGATGAGGGTGGGGTGGGACAGAGGGTGGAGAGGGAGGGAATAGATATATAATACGGCTGATTCGCTTTTTTGTATGGCAGAAGCCAACCCAACAATGTAAAGCAATTTTCCTCCAACTAAAAATAAAAGCAAAACAAAAAAGAAAATAAGTCTCTGAAATGTCCCCTCTTTGAAGATCTGCAGTTAGATCAGGGGTCAGTGGAACCCTTACATCCATTCTACTACCCACATCTTAAAAATGTACACACTCAGGACCAGCATAGTCAAGCATGAGAACCCTGAAGTTGTCACTCTGTGCCTGTTATTTTTCCTCCTTCTTCTATCCTATTTCTGTGAGGATTCCAAAGTCTGGTGGAGAGGGAGGGAATAGATATATAATACGGCTGATTCGCTTTTTTGTATGGCAGAAGCCAACCCAACAATGTAAAGCAATTTTCCTCCAACTAAAAATAAAAGCAAAACAAAAAAGAAAATAAGTCTCTGAAATGTCCCCTCTTTGAAGATCTGCAGTTAGATCAGGGGTCAGTGGAACCCTTACATCCATTCTACTACCCACATCTTAAAAATGTACACACTCAGGACCAGCATAGTCAAGCATGAGAACCCTGAAGTTGTCACTCTGTGCCTGTTATTTTTCCTCCTTCTTCTATCCTATTTCTGTGAGGATTCCAAAGTCCTCAACTACTACACTACCCTCTCAGTGGAAATAACATATGGGGCTTGCTGGTCATTCTCTTTGCTGCCTAAGTGTCCTGAGAAACTTGCTCCCATACTGTTAGAGACCAGAACAGCACTTCACAGGATTCTCTGGCTTCAATCACTGCTGCTGCTGCTGCCACTAAGTCACTTCAGTCGTGTCTGACTCTGTGTGACCCCGTAGACGGCAGCCCACCAGGCTCCGCCGTCCTGTTTCAAATATGGGAGAGTCAGCCGGGAAAGTAAGATCTACTCATTGATTTGCTGGAAGTGCAGGAGAAATTCTTTCCATACACGAACCTCCATCTCAGCCAGGAAGAGGTATCCCACCTCAGAGTCCTTGCTTTGTCTTCCCACACCTGTTTCCACTACTCTTGCATTATCTTTGAGGAGAAGGAATGAATAATTTTAGCATTTTGCCATTCAAAATATGTGAAACTAACTTAGCCCCACCTCCTGAAGCCTATGGAAATGTAGAGATACTCTCTGAGAATCAGTACCCCCTTGAACCTCAGTTCACCAGGCCCAAAGTCCCTCAGTCCTCAGGTATACACTAGTTTTGTTTTGTTTTGCTTTGTAGCCCACTAAGTTTTTAAATGAATGTATAGGCAGGAAATTAGGAGAAACAGAGTAGTCATACTCTACCCACAAACTTTCATCTGATCTATAATTGATTTTTAATCTATTTAATATTAGAAATTCAAAAAAATAATGTCTTCCTCCATAACCAATTCTTTCCAGACATCCTCACAGGGGTAACTTGTCAACTTTAACTGGCATGAAAAGTGAAAGTGTTAGTAGCTCAGTTGTGTCTGACTCTGCAACCCCATGGACTTTAGTCTGCCAGGCTCCTCTGTCCATGGAATTCTCCAGGTAAGAACACTGGAATGTCCATTTCTTTCTCCAAGGGATCTTCCCAACCCAGAACCTGAATCTCCTGCATTGCAGTCAGATTCTTTACTGTCTGAGCAACCAGGGAAGCCCCTTCCTTTTTAATAGCTACATAATTATTCGCTTTTATGATTAAAAATCTGAAAATAGTAAGATGTATGGAAAGAGTAACATGGAAACTTACATTTTAAAAAAATCTGAAATAATTTTCTAGGTGGTCACCCATGTTCTCTTTGAAGTTCAAAGTTGCAGGAAACAGGCTCACATGGAAATTTATCTGCAAGGGGTTTATGTGAAATGCTCTTGAGATGAACATGTGTTTGTGGGTGTGGGGTGGAGGGACAATAGAGAAAGCGGGACTGTGCTGATGGAAAAAATGAACTTTAATACAGATAAAACAAAATTCCCAACCAGTTGCACAGGGAGTCTAGATTACAATGACCCATCAGAATTGCCTTCCAACTGTGGTCCCTTGTATGGAGTCCCAACATCCTTGTCATAGATACACGAAGCTAGAGGAGAGAGGCAAATTAGGGCAGGCCCAACCTCAGCTAGCCACAAAAACTCACTTAAAGAGGTCTGTCCCCAACAATCCACTAACCATTGTTGTGAGGAATGAGAGTTTTGCAGCTGAAGAGTTAGAAATAGGCATCAAAGTCAGAGAACAAAGACAAAACACTTGAGTCAGAAAAACAAGATCAAAGATTTGGGATCAAATGCAGGTGGGATAGTCTAGTATTTCCTATACCAATCACTTCTAGTTCCTGTAGCTTGTGTGCTTAGATATACGAGAGATATCAGGTTCAGCTATCATGAAAAGAAGAGGGTAATGATCTCCTTCCTGCCACCACCATCTTGATTGCCCCTTTCCCTGAATGGTTTCTGATCTTTTAACAAGCCAGGGTACATGTGTGTATCTTTTTGACAAGCCACCAAAATGTCACATTTCATGTAGAAACGTCATTAGAGCCAATATATTTGAGTATACATACACATATGTATATGTATACACACACACACAGGTATACACACTCATGGAAACACATATTCAGAAATCTATGCAAAAACAGCTAACCCTGAGAGATAAGTGCATATGGCTTTTTGGGATGTGGCATATCCTTGAAGGTGGTTTTGGTGTAACTAAAAGTCTAATCTGAAGTTTCTTTTGTTTAAAAGAGAAAAAATTTTTAATCTAGTTCTTTTTTAATTTCTAGAATCAGCTCTCAAAATTTATTTTTATGTGTTTCCATAAAATTTAATAAACTTAATAATTAAAAAGATTTATAAAGGGAAAATCATCCTTAACCTGGTCTGAGAAAGACTTTTTAATTCACAACCTCCTTCTGGGAAGAAATTAGCATTCCTGATAAACTGCTTAAGCAATTTCCAGATAAACTGTTAATGGTATTAAGACCTCTTCTGGGAAACCAATTGTCATCCCACTCAGCCAAACAGTAGTCAAGAGTTCAATGATCTTTCACCTTTTTCACCAAACATCTTTCCCTTTTTGCGAGTGGTTTAAAAAAGACATCTTACACTGTTTCATATATGTTTATGTGTATGTCCGTGTATATATATCAAAAGAGAAGCTTAAAGTTATCTAATTTAGATGCCATCTCATCCTCTGTCGCCCCCTTCTCCTCCTGCCCTCAATCCCTCCCAGCATCAGGGTCTTTTCCAGTGAGTCTCAGGTCATATGGTAGCTCTATTTTTATTCTTTTAGGGAACCTCCACAGTGTTTTCCATAGTGGCTACTGCTTGTTACTAGCTATGCGATCTCAGGCAGGTAACCTGTTCTCTCTGAGCCTCGGATTTTTTCTTCTGCAAAGTGGTGATAATAGTAATATATACTTCATAGGGTTGCTGCGAGGACTGATTTCTGAAAAAAGTTTTTCGATGAAAACCTGGCATATAGTATACTCCTAGTAGATGAGAGCTAGAATTATTATTTTATTATTATTAATGGCTTGAGACTCTCGGCATGGCCTAGTGTGGAAAAGGTACTCTTTAAATGTCTTTTCAGTGCAAAGCCTGGGTGGAGGTGCTGGTGTTCAGAATTCCTCTTGGCCAGCCCAGAGCACTGCAGACATGTAGGATCAATGGTGTGTTGCAACTGATCTGTACTAGCTGACTGTTAACTTTTTAGGAATTTTACAAGCTGGTTAATGATAATACTGGTAGCTAGAAATTCAGCACTGTGGGAGAATTTACACCATAGAAATTGGTAAAAAGTCTACAAATTGGGGCTCTCTTTCCCCCAGAAGTGGCAATATCATACTCACATGGTTGGCACTCATCAGCAGAGCACAGGCTAGACAGGGTAGGAGGTATACAGATCTGTGGCATCTCTACCAGTCCTTTTACATGGCGTCCTTCTCCCTAGTTAGCAGACTCTTGGCATCAACTTTATTTTCCCGATACCAGGACATGTAGATGAACAGAACCCCTGGATTCGTGGTTTCTTCATGTTCCCAGCAGACAGTGAGGCCTTTGAGGATGGCCCCAGCACTCAGCACTAGCACGTGGCAGTGCAGGAGACGTTTGTAGAATGGCTAAAGGGATGAGATTCCCTTCCCCTGCACTGCTTAACATTCTTTCTTGCTTCCTGATGCTCTTAGAAATGCATCATCACTCCTGTTTTCCTTCTTGGTGCCCTTCTGCCAAGTGGATCATGGAAGAAGGACAAGCAGTGAGGTTTGGGGAAGGGGGAGGGCCACTCGAATGTTGGTGAACCTCCTAAAGAGGGGAAGGTGGGGGGCTGCCTCCCACTTTGGAAACATTTCCCTGATTGCTCTGCACAGCTCAGCAGGCTGCCCTGGCTTAGGAGGAAAAGGAGGGAGAGGCAAACACCCTTTATTTTAATTAAAGCCAACTTTACATTGTTATTCCATTTGCCTGTGTTATTGCAGAGCTTACAATAAAGTTATATGGCGCCCTCAGGGCGCCTTGAGCTGCGTGATAGAATGTATCCAAGTTCAGCACTCCAGGACTGTGCTTGGCTTCTCTGCAGGGCGAACCGAGCCAGCCCCTGGTCCTCTCTGGGGCTCCAAGCCATTGTTCGAGCTCAGATCTGTCAGCAGTGCCTGTATTTATATTTCATTCATTTGAAAAACATTTATTGAGTACTTTCCATGCACCCAGAAACTGACTAGGTGCCAAATCTACCCCTGGCATATTGCTGCATGCCCCCCGCCCCCACCCTNAGCCATTGTTCGAGCTCAGATCTGTCAGCAGTGCCTGTATTTATATTTCATTCATTTGAAAAACATTTATTGAGTACTTTCCATGCACCCAGAAACTGACTAGGTGCCAAATCTACCCCTGGCATATTGCTGCATGCCCCCCGCCCCCACCCTCCCCAAGAGTATACATACTAGTCTCTAGGACCTGGCCTGATCCATCCCTCTCCAGCATCCCGGAGCTCCATGTGGTCACCCCTACCCTCACCTGCGAATGCTTCTTCTGGCCTTTTTTCTTTTGCTCAGAGGAGGCATCAGTGATTGACTTGAACAATCCTTCATATTTAGCAGTTCCCTAAGTTCCTTCATATCTGGTTTCTTGTCTGGTTCTCACAATACTCCTATTCAGATTCTTTACGGCTCAGTGCAAATGCCACCTCCTCCCTGAAGCCTCCCCTCCTCACACCTTTCCCTAGATGTTTTTGGTACTCTTTTTGCCCTCCTTTCATGGATCTCATCACAAGTTTTTCAACTTTTAAAATTAAAGCTGATTTTAGATAGAGTGAGATGTATAGATCTTAAGTGTGATTGGATGAGTATGTATATACCTAGGTAAACACTACCTGAATCAAGACATAGAACATTTCCGTCATTCCCAGAAAGTTCCCTCAGGACTCTTCCCAATCAATTCCACCCTCCAGAGGCAACCAGTGTTCTGAATTTTAACACTAAGGATGAGTTCTTGCCTGAACATCATATAAATGGAGTTTAACAGTATGTATTCTTTATGTCTGTTTTCTCTTGCTCAGCATAATGTTTCTCAGCTTCTTCCACGTTGGTGGATTAGTTGTTTGTTCTTTGTGATTGCTGGGTTGTATTCCATTTTACAGAGATACTGCTTTTTTGTTTATTTGTTTACTTGGATTGGCTACGGTTTGAAGCCATTATGAATACAACTGCTGTAAACATCTCTTGTATCAGAAAAACGGGCACATGTCTTCATTTCTCTGGGATAAATACCTAAGGCTGGAATTGCCAGGTCATAGAGTGGATATGTTTTTAACCTTTTATGAAACTATCAAAGAGTTTTTCTACATGGTCGCACCATTTTACAGTCCCTCCAGCAATGTATGAGCATTTTAGTTGCTCCACATTCTTGCCAACATTTGCTATTGTCAGCCTTTTTTCATTTTAGCTATTCTATGTGGTGTGTAGTTGTAGCACTTTGTAATTTTTAACTTGTGTTTACACATGCTTAAGATATTGAGCACTTTTTAATGCATTTATTGATTATTTGTATATCTTTCTTTATGAAGTGACTATTCAGCAAATGCCAGTTTTTATTGGTTGGGTTTCCCTGGTGGCTTAGAGGGTAAAGCGTCTGTCCTGCAATGTGGGAGACCTCAGTTGGATCCCTGGGTTAGGAAGATCCCCTGGAGAAGGAAATGGCAATCCACTCCAATATTCTTGCCTGGAGAATCCGGTGGATAGAGGAGCCTGGTAGGCTACAGTCCACGGGGTCACAAAGAGTCAGACATGATTGAACGACTTGACTTTCTTTTTTTATTGGTTTGTCATTTTAGTATTAAGAATTTCTTATATATACTGAATACAAGTAATAGGCAAGCTATGTTGTTTCATAATATCTTTGACGAACAAAAGTCCAATTTGTCAATTTTTAATTTTATGGTTAGCGCTTTTTGTGTCTTGAGAAATTTTTTCCTAGTCCAAAGTCATAAATATATTCCATGTTTTCTTCTAAAAGTTTTGTCGTTTTAGCTTTTAAATTTAGGTCTATAATCAAGTTTGAACTTTCCCTTTTTTTTTTTTTTTTGATAGAAGTGAGGTTGAAGTTTGATTTTTCCCATATGGATATACAATTGTTCTAACTATTGTTGAAGAGACTTTCCTTTCCCTATTGGATTGACTTGGTCAAAAGTCAACTGATATGTGTATGGACCTATTCTGGATTCTATGCTGTTCCCAATCTGTGTGTCTACTTATGCCAGTTCCAACTTTTCTTCATTACTGTAGTTTTTTGGTAACCTTTGACATCAAGTAGTCTTAAGTTGTCTCTGTTCTTCTTTTACAAGATTGTTTTGGCTGTTCTACGTCATTGTTTTTCCTAAAAATTCTTCAAATAAACTATTGTTATTTTGATTGGCATTGTATTGAATATATCAATTTATTTGGGGGACCCCTCAACAATATTAAGCCAACCAATCCATAAAAATGGTGTACCTCTCCATTTCTGTGGGACTTCTTAAATTTTTTCTTTCGACAACATTTTTTAGTTTTCTGTGTAGAGGTCTTACACATATTTTGCTAAATTTACCTGTGTTTTTTTGATGCTATTTTAAATGAAATTAAACATTTTTTATTTTCTAATTGTTCATCACATATATTATATATAATTGGTTTTTAATGTTTACCTTGTATCTTGCATTCTTGCTAAAGTCATTTATTAGTTCTAATACATTTTAAGTATTTATTATTTTTGATAATCAGAATTATGTCATCTATGAATAAAGACAACTGTACTTTTGCTTTTGAAATATTTATGCCTTCTATTTCTTTTTCTTCCCTACTGCACTAAGATCACAGTACACTGTTGAAGAGAAATGCTGAGAGTGGCATCCTTACCTTATTCTTTTTTTAAAATTTAATTTACTGTATTTAAAATTTTAATTTTATATTGGAGTACAGTTGATTTACAGTGTTGTGTTAGTTTCAGGTGTACAGCAAAGTGGTTCAGTGATACACATACAGGTACCTATTCTTTTTCAGACTTTTTTCCCTTTTAGATTATTACAGAATATTGAGTAGAGTTCCTGGTGCTATATACAGTAGGCTCCTATTGATTATCCATTTTATATATAGTATGTGTTACTCCTAAATTCTTAATTTATCCCTCTCTCCCAGGTTCTCCGTCTGGTACCATAGGTTTGTTTTCAGTCTGTGAGTCTATTTCTGTTTTGTGAATAGATTCATTTATATCTTTTTCTTCTTTTTTTTTTTAGATTCCACATGTAAGTGTTATGATACAATACCTGTCTTTTTCTATCTGACTTTCAGGACTTCCCAGGTGGCGCTAGTGGTGAAGAACCTGCCCGCCAGTGCAGGAGACATAAGAGACGAGGGTTCGATCCCTGGGTCGGGAAGATCCCTTGGAGAAGGAAATGACAACCTACTCCAGTCTTCTTGCCTGGAGAATCCCATGGACAGAGGAGCCTGGTGGGCTACAGTCCATTGTGTTGCAAACAGTTGGACGCGACTGAAGCGACTTAGCATGCATGCATCTGACTTACTTACCACTGTATGATAACCTCTTGGCCTATTCATGTTTCTGAAATAATCTTTGCCTTATTCTTGATCTCAGGGGGAAAAGGACTTAATATTTCCTTATTGAGTATGATGTTAGTTTTCGATTTTTCACAGATGTCTTTTTATTAGATTGAGAAAGTTTTCTTCTATTTCTAGATTTCTGGGTTTTTATTGCAAATGAGTATTGAATTTCATCAGATGGCTTTTCAGCATTTATTGAGATGATTTTCTGCTTTGTTGTGTTAATGTGGAGAACTGCCTCTGCCAACTTGGTGTATATATATACATATATGCATGCATTTGGTTGTTTGATTTGATAATGATTTGTTAAAGATTTTTGTGAGTGATATGGGTTTGTAATTTATTTTTCTTATAATGTCCTTGTCTAAAAAAAAGTATCAGGATTACACTAATCTTATATAATGAGTTCCTCCTACATTTTCAGGAGGAGTTTTGTTGTTCAGTCACTCAGTCACGTCCAACTCTTTGCGACCCCAGCTGCAGCACACCAGGGCTCCCAGTCCATCGCCATTTCCCAGAGTTTGCTCAGACTCATGTCCACTGAGTTGGTGATGCCATCCAGCCATCTCATCCTCTGTTGTCCCCTTCTCCTCCTGTGTTCAATCTCTCCCAGCATCAGGGTCTTTTCTAATGAGTTGGTTCTTTGCATCAGGTGGCCGAAGTATTGGAGCTCCAGCTTCAGCATCAGTCCTTCCAGTGAATATTCAGGGCTGACTGGTTGGATCTCCTTGCAGTCCAAGGGACTGTCCAGAGTCTTCTCCAACACCACAGTTCAAAAGCATNCCAGCATCAGGGTCTTTTCTAATGAGTTGGTTCTTTGCATCAGGTGGCCGAAGTATTGGAGCTCCAGCTTCAGCATCAGTCCTTCCAGTGAATATTCAGGGCTGACTGGTTGGATCTCCTTGCAGTCCAAGGGACTGTCCAGAGTCTTCTCCAACACCACAGTTCAAAAGCATTAAATTGTTTATTCAGTGTTTAGGAGAATTCGCCATTGGAAGCATCTGAAGCCATTTGTGAGAATTTTTAAAAATTATGAGTTCAATTTCTTTAAAGATATGAGGCTATCAGGATTTTCTGTTTCCTGTCATGTCAGCATTGGCAATTTGTGTCTTTTAAGGAATTTGCTAGTTTCATCTAAGTCGTTGGATTAATCAGCATTAAGTTGTTCATAATATTCCCTTATAGCATTTTAATGTCTGTAGGATCTCTAGTGATATCTATTATTTCTGATGCTGGCAGTTTATGACTTCTATTCTTCTTGGTCAGTCTAGCTAGGGGCTCATCAGTTTTATTAATCATTTCAAAGAGCAAGATTTTTATTTCAATGGTTTTTCTTTATTGTTTGTTTTCTGTTTTCTGTATTCCATTCTTATCTATACTATTTCTTTCCTCTACTTACTTTACTCTTTTTCTGGATTCTCAAGATGGAAACTCAGATCACTGATTTTGTCTTTCTGTTTTGGCCCCACTGGGTCTTTGTTGTAGCACACAGGCTTTCTCTAGCTCCGGAGCCGGGGCTCTAAAGTGCACAGGCTCAGTACTTGAGAAGAGGGGCCTCGCTAGTTGTGGTGCTCAGGCTCAGTTGCCCTGCGGCATGTGGCGTCTTAGCTCCACAACCAGGGATCGAACCTGCATCCCTTGCATTGGAAGGCAGATTCTCAATCACTGGACCACCAGGGATGTCCCAGACTATTGACTTTAAGTCATTCTTCTTTTAAAATGACATTCAAAAGGATAGAATTTTCTCTAAGCACTGATTTAACTTCTTTCTACAAATTTTATGTTGTATTTTCATTATCATTCAGTGTTCATGCTTTCTTTCCACTCAGGTCTGTGCTTAACTGTCAGTTTCTCAGAGTCTTTCATGATCAGTTCATATAATCTATTTCACCTCTACCAGTCTTTATCCATACCTTAAATTATTTTTTTCATAACATATATACTACAATATGTTAACATATTATATTATACCTATGTGTAATATATATGATATAATTTTATGTGATAGTTTATTTATTCACTTTTTTATTATCTGTCTTCTCTACTAAGCTCCTTCAAAGCAGAGGCTATTTATTTTCTTCCCTGAGGTAGCCCAAGACTTTAAAAGAAATTAAAAATTATTTGTTGAATGAAGGAATAAATACATTGTTTAAAATCCTGTACAAATATCCCCATCACAGAAGTCCTCTCCAGTTCTCAGGCAAGTTCACCTCACTTGTATATAATGTTTTTATACTTGCTTATACTTTGTCACTCGTTATAAATGTAGCATTATTGTCTGTCTCTTCCACCAAACACCTGCTCAAGAGCCAGGATTATGTCTCTATTCACCACTGCCCAACATAGAGCCTGACACAGAAGAGATTAGCAAATGTTTAGAAATAAATAATGAAGTGTGATCAATCATTCCTGCCTTGCAAATCAGCACTGAGCTAGACTTGTTTGTTAGAACAAAAACCTCCTCCTGAATCTGGGGGATTTGAACTAGCAAAAGCTTTTCGGTCTGTAGGATGATGTTGCTTGTCTGTGATCTGGGCAATGAAGCAAGTCTGAATAGTTTTTAATAAAAGTATGTCTATGCAATATTTGGCATATATCTGTACAGACAGCTTTTGTTTATCTGAAATTCAAGTTTAACTGCATAGTCTATTTTATCTGGCAACCTTAATCCACGAGTTTGTAAGTATATAATAGCTTTGAAGCCTTCTGGGAAAGGTGATGCTTTTGTTATGGCTTAGACTGGGCAAGGGCCTAGGGGCCTGGAAGTGGAATTGGCCTGAGAGTCCACTAGTCGAGGGCCCCCACTTTACAGAACGCCACTCAGAGATTGGAAAGATGTGGCCAAGTTCACACAGTGGGAGGCTGAGGGGGCGCCAAAGGGGAGGCTGGAACTCGGGCCCCCAGCTCCAACCACAGCTCCCTTCTGGGCCAGCAGCTCTGTGCTCTGGGCTGATGGGGCGGCTCAGGTTCCCACTCCCCTGCCCCTGACCTGCCCTTGGCCAGCTTCAGAGGGGGGTCTGAGAATGAAATGTGATCCTGCCATAAAATCTATACCAAACTAACTCTTCTCACAGCCCACCCGCCCGCCTCAAAGGGGGGCACCTAATCCCCATTTATGGGGCCAAGCAGCTGGGCCTGGCCCAAGTCTTTGAACGTGAGCATGGGGTGCCCTGGGTCAGCCCAGCCTTGGCCAGAGGAACCTGAGAGTGAGGGCATCTAGGGAGGCCACGCAAGTTGAGGGGCCAGCCTGTCAAGTATGGGTGAGAATATAAAATCAGAAGACTGAGGATGGAGGGTCAGTGTGGACACACCTTTCCAAGTGTGTATGAGGAGCCTGGGCTTTAGTCCAGCAGCCGAGAAGGTATTGGGGGGTTTAAAGCAGAGAGCAATAAGATCCTAATAGCAAGGTGGCTTGGAGACCCCTTAGTTACAGATTCTGGAGGTTAATTCAGACGGAATGATGACAGTTCTGACTCTGAGAGTGGTGGCCAGTGGAGAGATTGAAAGGAAACCATTTAGATGTCAGGAGGTTGTAATGGGACAACTGCGCCATGGTGTGTGTGGGGGTCCCGAGTGATGCCAGTTTTCTGGTTTGGGTGATGTGGTAGGTGGAGGTGCTGGCACAAAAGAGGAGCCTTAGAGAAGGTGCAGGAAGAAGCTGGGTTCCCTTGGGTGTGCTGAGTAGGAGGGGCCTGTGTAGACTCCAGCAAAGATGCCAGAAGGTAGGTGTGAGCCTGGGAACTGGGAACAGAGCTGGGATGTAGAGATCAGGTTAGGCATCATCCGCCAAAGGACCTTGAGACTATTACTGAGGGGAGAGTGAAAAGAGAAGAGACCCCAGGAATGCCAACAGGAAGACTTGGGTAGAAGCAGAGAAACCCACAGAGGAGATGGTAGGCCCCACCATCTGGGAGAAGGAAAACCAGAGAAGGGAAGGTTGTGGGAGCCAAGGAGACAGGCAGTGCTCGAGAGTGCTGCAGGCAGAGCCTTCGATGGATTGAGCAGCGGGCTCGTGTTGGTTCTGGTGGGTGTGCTGATTTGCCAAGGAATGGGAGGCAAGGGCTCGCAAACCCTGAGTGCAGACAACTCTCCAAAGATGATTGGTTGTGAAGAGATCTGGGAGGTGTTTGAACAGAAGGGTGTAGTCATGGGAGGAGAATGTGGGCTTGAAGGAGAGATTGTTTCTGAGATTCTTAAGGATGTTCAACTGTTAATGGGAAGGAAGAAGTAGAAAAAGAGGCAGAAGGATGCCTTTCATTCTTTCCCAAATGTCAGACCTACATTATCTTCCAGACCTGGGACGCCTACACACAGATACACACCAGAAACAAAGTTTCATGTCATGTACTCAGCTTTACTGGATGTGATACTGCTATTTCCTCTCCTATTTTATCTTTTAAAATTGCTGGTCACAGCACCCCAAATAGAATTTGTGATCCTTGAATGGTTCACCGTGGTCAGTTTGAGAAATCTTGAAGTAGAAGTTATGAGAAGAGAAGAGAGAATGGGGAGGGGTGATCTCTCTAGGGGTGAGGGCTAGGATCCAGAGGGGCGGCTGGGCTTCCCATGGGGAAGCATCCCATCCGTTATTCTGGTAGGGGGGAAAAGGAGATGAAAGTGGGAGGAGGCACAGGTAAATATGCAGGTTTTGTGGCTTTGTTTTCTCCTTGAAAGTCATCTGTTGAAAGGGCAGGGGAAGGAAGAGAAAGGTTGGAGGTTCTGAGGAGAGGGAAAAGATTTGAACAGCTACTGGGGGGAGCAGAAGGAGCAGGGCAACAGCTTTGAGGTCTGATGGAGGTGGGCAGCCAGGGGTTTAAAGTGGTACTGATTTTTCCGGGAATATTAGTGAAGCCGATGCAAGAGAGTTCCTTCTTTGCTTGGGGTCAGGTAAGTCCTGCCATGGAACAAGGGTGGAGATTTCTTAGCTGAGTGAATGAGCAAATAGCTCAATGAACACATTTGTCAACAAATATATGGTGAGCACCCACTATGTGTCAGGTGTGTGCCAGTATGTCCCACTATGTTCTAGGAGGGGAACAGAGGTGACAAGGCAGAATTCTTGCCCCATTGGAAGCAAAACATGCAGTGGACCCTTTGGACTTCATGAGGCTTTCCTGAGGGTGTCCTCCTTTCCTTCCTTCTCTCATTTCCTCTCTCTTTCTTAAGGTGGCAAGCCCAGTCCAGTGAAAAATGCGAAGAGATGGCCATCATCTTGCCACATCCCTGTTTGTGTTCATTCCAGCCCAAGATGAAGGAGTCAGGAAACCTGGTCCTCCTTTTAAGCAGCTCAGAAATGCAAAAGCACTTGTTCCAGGTCACACAGCATATCAGCAGAGCAGCTGGGAAGGCGGGGGGCTGAATTTCCCACCCCCAGTGCTGATCTATTCCTGCTGTCTACACGGCGCTGTCTCTACAAACCCTGATGTAGGTAGGATGGTGGAGTGGGAGGTGGCAGCTTGGATTTCAGTTTTCTGGAAGGAAACCTTAACAAGCTTTTCTTTTCTTGTTTCCCTGAAGTACAGCAAACAGGGATTGCCTCAAAAGGAAGTAGGCTCCAGCAGGCCAATGAGTATCAGTTGGAAGCATGGCCTTTCATGGGGAATGTCTGCCTTCAGTGGAAGGTATAGGTGTGTGTATTCAGGACCCAGACCCCCCACCCCTATAAGGGCATCAGAGAAGGTATGGGAAATGGCGAATCAGTATTGGTTAAAAACACACGTTAAGAGGTACAGATGCTTGTGCAAACACGAATTTACAAATTTTTATTCAGACTCACAAGTATGGACATATAGTTACATGTATAGGTATACTTGCAAATACACCCATATTCACATTTAAGTGCTTACCCATTAATTTATACACATACACACACTTCCAAGAGGACATACCCATTTTAAACAAGCACACGTATGGTGCATATTTGGGGCTGTATTCAAATGTACCTACCTTAGGTGTATATTCTCATGTGTATATATGTGTTTGCATGTGAATGCACACACACACACACACACTCACACAACAAAGAATCAAATCTAAAAGTGCTCACTGAAGGTTGTATGCTGTGAATTTACACTCCCCTAACCCCTCTCCACCAGGCTCATTCCCCTCGGGGCCTTCACCAGGGATCACATGCTCTCTCTTGCCTCCGCGCCTTTGCAGGGGCTTTTTCTTCTCCTAGAATATCTCTCACTGCTGCCTCTGCCACTCCTCACCTTTCAGCCAAGTGTATCTATCCCTTCCTGCCTCTGCCACTCCTCACCTTTCAGCCAAGTGTATCTATCCCTTCCTCTGGGACCCCTGCCTGGGCACCCACTTGGTATTTTCTATGCCTCCTTTCATAACACTCAGCCTCTTTTGTTTTAACTGCTCGCCTGCTTCCCCCAGACTGTCAGCTGATTAGTTCATGACTGTACATAGGAAGGCCTTAACAAATGTAGGTTGTCTGAATAATAACCACTGTGTATGGAGTGCTTAGCTATGCCAGGAACTGGCGTAGGTGGGTACAGGTATTAACTTTCTATTACTGATGGCATTTTATAGGGGAGGAAAGGGAGGCATCCTAAGTGTCAGAGCTGGGATTTGAACCCAGGGTGGACTCTTTAAGTGTTTCTCTGATTCCCCTTTTCCCCAGAAGTCTGCACGTGGAGACCCAGCCACTAGTTCATCCTTATCCTGCACTTCTTCCCAGGGACTTCCCACCTCCCTGGCCGAGGGCCTTGAGGTCCCTGTATTCATATGCCAGCTCCGGTGTGGCATCGGGCTGAGGCGGAGCAAAATCTTCCGGGAAAGCAGCAGAAGGGAACCCCTGGGAACAGGTTTGAGGGGATGTGGAGGTGGCGGTGCAGCTGGGGGCGGAGTTATTTAGCCGATCCAGAGCGAACTCCGGTGGGGAGAAAGCTCTTTTCAGCCCACGCCCGGCGGAAGCGCCTGGGGCCAGCGCTGTCCCCTGGGCTGGAAGCGCGGCTTGGGGTCCTCATGGGCAGCGCGCTTAGCCGGGCCGGAGGCGCCGGGAGATGAGCGGAACGGGCGGCGAGCCGCGCTCGGGCTCCGGGCGTGGGGCGGGCGGCTGGCCGGCCGACCGGGTGGCGAAATGTCTTTTCCAGATTAGGGGCCCAGCCCGCGCTGTTGACACAGTCGTAAGTTTTAATGAGAAATTTTGAGTATTTGCGTGGGAGACGCCGCCTCTGTGTGCACAGATGCCGCGGGCTGGCGGCGCGGGGGGCCGGGCCTCCCGGGGGCGCCGCTGCCATAGGCCCGGCACGGATTCCTTTCAGGCAAAGGGGAAACATTTAAACTCGCTCACCTTTGAACTGCCAGGGACTCTGTTTACCTTGGCTGCCCGACTGGCAGTTTTACAGATATTAAATACCGTCCTTAGGGTGATCTGGGGCCTCCCTCCATCCCCACGCCCCGCCTGGGGCCGGCCCGGGCGCCCATCCTCACGGGGGTCACTGGGGTGGCTTCCCAGGCACACGGCTTCCCGAGGGGTCGCGAGCCCCTCCCTGCAGACGGCTTTCTGAATTTTGTGCTGGGGAGACGCCCCGGGGCTCTCTCTTCTCATCCACTCCCCAGCCCATTCATCTCTTAATTCGATTTTCTGTGTCAGGGCCAGAGCGATGTGGAGGAGACACAGGGCTGTCTGGGGCCGGCTCACACTTTCTTGATCTCTGTATAGAAAGGGGAGGTCTCAAGTGTAGGCGCCTCCCAGGCAGGACCCAGGTTGCCTGGCTCTCATCTTCTGAGGGGATGGTGAAGACTCCTCTGCCTAAAGAGCCCTGCGGCCGGAGGAGGGCTCTGCTTGAGCCCCAGGCTTCAGCCCTGGCGGTCAGAGGGCTCCCTGCAGAGGAGCAAGCCATGTTGATTTTACGGAGAAGGCTGCTATGCACATTTCACTGCTGATTTATTGGTTTTTAACTAGATCCTTATGCTGGGCTAAAAAAGCCATCTTGCACTTTGCAAGGCTCTGCTGACTGCTGCCGAAAATGACACACAGGGGCTCCTCCTGCCCCCACCCACTCCACCAAAAGGACTGTGGTGGAGGTGTGAGCCTGGAGTCCTGTTCTGAGCAGGGAGCCTCAGCCTCCAGCCACTGACCACCTGCAGTGTACGCTCGGGTGAGTGTGTTTCTGTGTAGAAGAATTTATGGACTTGAAGGGAGGGGCTGGGAGAGGCAGAGGTCCCAGATTGAGCCCTGGAACATACTGCCCATCTCCTCCCCCAGGGCTCACAGAGCGCTTGTCATACATTTTGATGAACTCCGGAGTCAGGTGAACCTAGGCTGACAGCTTGGTTATTGTCCCAGCTGTGTGATTTGCGAAAGTTAACTAACCTCTCTGACTCTTGATTCATCATCTTTGGAGTGTGTATAACTCTGATCTAGGATGTGGGGATCACGTGAAATATTGTATGAGTGGCATTAAACCAGTGTCCAGCACACAGAGGGAGCTTACTGACTAGATTTCCTCTTGAATTCTTCCTCTCAGCCCTGGCTGGTCACTCCCAATAAAAGGGAAACTTTAACACAGTGGGTGGGTGAGCCACACTGCCTCCCAGTACTATGTGCAGTTCTTCATGAGTCACATGGAAAATTATATACTAATATAGACCACCAGTTTATAAATCATAAAGCACTTTTAACATATTCGCTCATCAAATCCTCATAAACGTTCTATGAAAGAAGAGATGGGATAAAAGGAAGTAGCAAAGTCATTTGACCCAGACAGATAAAGGGATTTTATCATAGAACCATAATTTGAACCCAGGGCAGACAATTTCTAGCCTAGAGCACTTTCCTTGACAACAGCTGTCTCTCCTGTTATTCAACATTGCTTCTCTTCTTAGGGAGAATGGCTTCATGGAAAAGGAGGCTTTTAATAGGGAGAGGGATCTTAGATACACAGATGGGGTACTTATAGACATGGAAGCAAAGGAGACCCACATGACACCCGCCTGTTGGAGAGGCCAGCCTCGGAAGAGCAACGAAAGCAGGGTGGGCACAGTGAAGACAGGTCTGATTGAGACCCCCAGGACTCAAGGAGCTGGAGGAGGACGCTGGCCGCATCTGCAGAATCCATCAGGCGGCTTGATGGGTCGCCGTTAAACAAAGATGGGATAAGGTTACATGTGTTTTCCGTGGGAGTCGGCTCCAATTTCAGCCTGATGATTTAGTCAGGTGTAAGCATGAAGTTTCCAATTTAGAGAAATAAATCTCCAGTGATTTTATTATCCCCTGTTTTACCCTGACACCCAACTTCACCCCGGCCCCCTGTCAAAGCCCTCATGATGTGTTTATATAGGGCGCACTGTAATTGATTGGCATGCAATAGAACATGACACAGAAAATGTGGCCTTCCCCGCCAGGCCCAACTCTGGGAGCTTCCATATTTCATCATCCCTTGGGCCCAGTCTCAGGCCCCCACTCACAGTGGCCGCAAATTCCTGGGATTCTGAGTTGTCTGGGAATAGGAGGACAGGGCTGAGGAGTTCAGTCAGGCACCCCAAGGCGGGTTCAGAAGCAGTTTTGACTTGGAGATGTGGGTGAAGGACACCAGAAAGGGATATCTGCCCTGGATAGAGGCTCCTTTGGAATGGCCTGTCTCCTGACCTCAGAGGTCCTGCCTTTTCTGCGAGCTGCTGAAATGAATCATCTGTGTCTCGGAGGCTTGGTAATTCTACAGTTCTACGCTTCTGAGATGGTCAGGTTCAGATAATCTTTTATTTCAGTCTTTGTGGTCCTAGATTTATGAGTCTATGACAATAATAAGTAATACAGGTAAACACTGTTGTATATTATGATAATATTTCCCATAAATGAATACAAATGTAGATGTGGATTTGAATACTGATGTTAGTGCTAAAACTAATAATTCCAGTATTGTTTATCATAGGCTTTCAATATGCCCAGCATATTAGGTATATTATGCATTAGGTACCTTATGCCATTCTTTCATTTAGTTTTCCCAGCAACTCTGTAGGAAGACATTGTAATCTCTGTCTTATATATGATACCACTGAAGATCAGAGAAGTTAAAAAGTTGTTCAAGTGTATACTGTTGGTCTCTATTTTTTAAGATTGTGGGATTTTAGTATTCTTGCTTACAAAGAAGCCAAGGTAAGAGGGAAAGCAAACAGATATGGGGTGAGAAGCAATTCCAACTTCATGGGTTGTTGTTAGACATGTGCCTTATAAGTGCCCAGTGTTAGCACAGCTGTCACTGATGCTGTTTTCAGTCCTTGGAGAAGTATCAAGGTAGAGAATCCCCAAGATTCGGGATAGAGAATGAGGGCTCAACCTTCACCTAATCCAAATGATGGAGGAGTTCACTTCTGATTTCTCTAGAATCATATCATTTCTGCATCTGAAGGAAAGAGTCATTAGCCCAGCCTCTCAACCTAGGATCTGGGTTCTTCCCCTGATGGAGATGGGGTGCCTATTTTATATTTGTGCATCTTTAGGATGAGAAGCTTCTACCTCTGAATGAGCTGAAACATGTTTTCCTGTAGCTTTGATTTAGGGACCCTAACTCTTGCCTGCAGTTCAGTTCAGTTCAGTCGCTCAGTTGTGTCCAACTCTTTGCGACCCCATGGACCACAGCGTGCCAGGCCTCCCTGTCCATCACCAACTCCCAGAGTTTACTCAAACTCATGTCTGTTGAGTCGGTGATGCCATCCAACCAGCTCATCCTCTGTCGTCCCCTTTTCCTCCTGCTTTCAATCTTTCCCAGCATCAGGGTATTTTCAAATGAGTTGGTTCTTCGCATCAGGTGGCCAAAGTATTGGAGTTTCAGCTTCAGCATCAGTCCTTCCAATGAATATTCAGGACTGATTTCCTTTAGGATGGACTGGTTGGATCTCCTTGCAGTCCAAGGGACTCTCAAGAGTCTTCTCCAACACCACAGTTCAAAAGCATCGATTCTTTAGTGCTCAGCTTTCTTTATAGTTCAATTCTCACATCCATACATGACTACTGGGGAAACCATAGCCTTGACCAGATGGACCTTTGTTGGCAAAGTAATGTCTCTGCTTTTTAATATGCTATCTAGGTTGGTCATAACTTTCCTTCTAAGGAGTAAGTGTCTTTTACTTTCACAGCTGCATTCACCATCTGCAATGATTTTGGAGCCCCCAAAAATAAAGTTTGCCACTATTTCCACTGTTTCCCCATCTTTTGCCATGAAGTGATGGGACCGGATGCCATGATCTTAGTTTTCTGAATGTTGAGCTTTAAGCCAATTTTTTTCACTCTCCTCTTTCACTTTCATCAAGAGGCTCTTTTAGTTCTTCAATTTCTTCCATAACGGTGGTATCATCTGCATATCTGAGGTTATTGATGTTTCTCCCAGAAATCTTGATTCCAGCTTGTGTGTGTAGGGCCACAAGTAAATCTGCTTCCTCTACTCGATGACTTTGGAGATTTTGAAATATAGTAAGTGAAATCTGTCTACTGCCTTATCCACTCATCATCCATCCATCCATCCCCCCATCATCTACTAATCATACACCTGACTGTCTATCCATTTCTTCATCATTCACCTATTCACTCATCCATTTTCCACTCATCATCCATCCATCAATACATTAATTCTTCCCTCCTTTTTTCTATTTCTTCATCTCTCCATTCATCCACCACTACTGTAATAGCCATCCATCATTCATCTATTCATCTCTCCATTTACTTGACTCATTCATTCATTCATCCGTTGAGGGACAGTCACTCAAATGGCACTTGTCAGCACTCTAGGGAGGACACAAAGATGAATATACTCTCAGTAACCTTGCAAGAGAGATTAGGCTCTCATCTACAGAGTTTGCTCATTACAAGGTATCAACAGTGTAGATGTCTTAGCAGTTTGTACATCAGCACTGGGTGAGGGGTTCAGGCTCTAAGCACAACTAGGGGTCAGGTTAGAGAGGGACCAAAGTGAATGTGCTTGGAGAAGGCAATGGCACCCCACTCCAGTACTCTTGCCTGGAAAATCCCATGGACAGAGGAGCCTGGTAGGCTGCAGTCTATGAGGTCGCAAAGAGTCGGACATGACTGAGCAATTTCCCTTTCACTTTTCACTTCTATGCATTGGAGAAGGAAATGGCAACCCACTCCAGTGTTCTTGCCTGGAGAATCCCAGGAACAGGGGAGCCTGGTGGGCTGCCATCTATGGGGTACACAGAGTCAGACATGACTGAAGTGACTTAGCAGCAGCAAAGTGAATGTGCTATTCAGATTGGGCTTCCTGCGTATTATCTTCTTGACTTTATAAGCTGGTTTCCAGTGGACCAATCCTGAAGTTTTGTAGTGATTCCATTCATTCATCCATTCATTGGTTCAAGAAATATTTTTTGAGCATTGTTATCTATCTCTTCAGATATGGTGGTGAATAACAGATCTTTATTTATCATTTAGTATAGGAAGCAGATGATAAACAAGTAAACAAATAGTTGCCCAATATAATTTCAAATAGTATTAAGTGCCATTAAAAATAAAAGAGCAGAAAAGGACAGAACAGGAAGATGCTATTTTAGATGGGAAGACTTCTCTGAGAAGGTGACATTTGGGCAAGGATAGGAATTGTTGGGGATTCCTAGGGATGGAGGCCCCAGTTCTTGGCTTCCCGTTTCCACTGGAGAAAGGGAAAGATAGGCACCAGGGCTGGAATCATGGGAGCCTTGGGCCCTTAGCTGGAAAAAGAAAGATGGTTCATCAAGAAACAGATCTGGGACCGCCTTGGTGGTCCAGTGGTTAAGAATCCACTTGCAAGCGCAGGGGACATAGGTTTGATCTCTGGTCCAGGAAAATTCCACCAGCCTTGGGGTGACTAACCCTGTGTGCCAGCTACTGAGCCAGTGGTCTGGTTCACAAAGCCACAACTACTGAAGCGCACATATCTAGATCCTACGTTTCACAGTAAGAGAAGCCGCTGCAGAGAGAAGCCTGTGCACTGCAATGAAGACTAGCCCCTACTCACCACAACCAAAGACAGACCCAGTGCAGCCAAAAATAAACAAATAAATAAATCTCCCCCCGCCCCCCCCAAAAGGAGGCATCTTAGAATCCCCAAGGGACCAGGAGAGGTAAAGGGCCAAGGTGAGATCAATGCCTTTCCTTTGGGGCGAGAAGAGAGAATGATGTACTCAGCATAAAATGAGAGATGAATGGGGACAGTTGTAGGCTTGGAGTCCAGACACCTGGTCTCTAACCCTAGTCTCTGGTTTGCTGTGGTACCTAGGAAATCCCTTCCTCTCTTGAGATTCTTACTATACATTGAGGGGTTTAAACCAGATGATCCTTGTGAATCCTTCTAGTTAGAACATGCTTGATTTGCACTGATATAAAATAGGCTGGAATTTCAGCAAGAGGGCAGCAGGTAAGATAGCAAATGCAACTTCCACTAAAACAGTTTACCTACCGTGGGAGTACACCTTGTCTTCTAGAAACCTGGTAGCCAGACACATGGATCTGTTCTGGGCCCAGATGGGATCTAGGCCTCAGGGAATTGATTATATATGATAGTTTATATCACCTGATGTGAACAGCCAACTCACTGGAAATGACCCTGATGCTGGGAAGATTGAAGGCAGAAGGAGAAGAGGGCAACAGAGGATGAGATGGCTGGATGGCATCACTGATGCAATGGACATGAACTTGGGCAAACTCGGGGAGATGGTGAGGGACAGGGAGGCCTGGCGTGCTGCATTCCATGGGGTCATAAAGAGTCGGACACAACTGGGCAACCAAACAACAACATGATCATTTATATCCAAATATGGCGCCAGGTGAACCATGCTTCCTGGTATTCATGTCCTGTGCATTCCACTCACAGTTATGTGGGCTGATCCTGGGCCTCTTCTGACCAATAGAGTGTGGTGGAAGTGATGCTGCGCCCGTTCTGGTTGGAAGATCTCCTGCTGCGTGCATGACAAATTACCACGAACTTGGAGGCTTAAGACAACACTCACTTACGAGGTCACAGTTCTGTAGGTCTAGGCATGGCATCCATGGGTCCTCTGCTCACAGTATCACCAGGGTGAAATCAAAGGTGTTGGCTGGGGCTGTGACCTCATCTGAGGGTTGGGGTTAGTCCTCTTTCTGAATTCTCTTGGCAGCACTGAAGTCTCTGTGGCTGTAGGACTGGGGTCCTCATTGTCTTTCTGGCTCTCGGCCAAGGGCCTGTCTAAGGTCCTAGAGGTTGTTTTCATATACTAGCAGCATGGCCCTCTCTCAGCATGGCAGTTCTGTTCTTCCAAGCCAGCAGAAGAATCTCTGTCCAGTTTGCTGTGATGGCATCTTACATAGTATAACATAACCTATGCCATATAATGTAACATAATCAACAGAGTCACTTTCCCACCATATTTTCGGGTCCTGCTCACACTTAAGGGGAAGGGATTATACAAAGTGTGTACACTTGTGGGTGGAAATCTTGAGAGTCATCTTAGGATTCTTCCTCGCTCACTGACCCAAGATTTAGGAAGACCTGGCAACTTCCACTTAAGTCCGCTTGAGATCCCTGAGCTGTGATCTAAGAAGCCTGGCTGCCCTGATAGACCAAATGGAGAAGCCACCTGTGGAGGGGAGAGGCCTTGACACTACATGAAATGAGAGAGGCCTAGGTGCCCAAGTGTCCCAGCTGAGCCCAGCCTTCTCGCCATCCGGCTGAAATGAGCTCTCTTTGTGAGATTCACAAATGAGTGCTCTTTGATGTGCCAGCCAGTCATGCCCCCTGAAGTCTTCAGCCCCAGCTGACCTCATGTGGGGTAGAAGAACCACCCAGCTGAGCCCAGTCAACCCACTGAGAGCAGTAAATGATTCCACCTGCCAAATGCTCCTTGTTCTAGGAGGAAATACGGTTCTTCCCATTGTATTTTCGGGGTCATGGCAAACCTCTCTTGTGTGGAATTTCTCCACAGCAGACTCTCTGTTGTGGGGGGTGGTGCCATCATTGAGGGATGTGTCTGGTCACAAGGGTGGTTCCTTCCTAATTATCTTCAGAGGCAATGTGGCTGAGTGGGGAAACTTCTAGAAAGGAAGGCCAGGGATCTGGACAGTAGCACCGATAGCGTGACCTTAGAACTATAGGCATCAGTTCTATGGTGTTTATACATGTTAACATATGACATAATAACATTAATTCAACACAATAACCCGAGGAATAGATACACTTATTACTCCATTTTATAGATGAGGAAATGCAGGTACAGAGATGCTAAGTAACTTGCCCAAAGTCACACAGCTAGAAAGTGGTGGAAGCTGTCTCTTCCCTGGACAGAATAATTCTGACTCTCAGATTCTGGAATTTCATGGTTCTAGGATGTCACTGACTTGATGGACGTGAGTCTGCGTGAACTCCGGGAGTTTGTGATGGATAGGGAGGCCTGGCGTGCTGCGATTCATGGGGTCGCAAAGAGTTGGACACGACTGNTGACTCTCAGATTCTGGAATTTCATGGTTCTAGGATGTCACTGACTTGATGGACGTGAGTCTGCGTGAACTCCGGGAGTTTGTGATGGATAGGGAGGCCTGGCGTGCTGCGATTCATGGGGTCGCAAAGAGTTGGACACGACTGAGCGACTGGACTGAACTGAACTGAGGATGTCTAAGATTCTACAACTCTTAAGGTCCTGGTAGTCCCAAATGCCATTAGTTTGAAGATCTTAAAATTCTCAGATTCCAGGTTGAAAAAGCAAATGCCCAGCATCTGTGGGAGTGGGGGCCCAGGCTGTGAGGGGGAATGACACAGCTTGAACCTTCAGCCCCCCTCAGCCCTCTGCTCCTGCAGTTAAAGACACCATTGCCCCTTTAGGCACTGCTTTCATTTCTCTGAAACTTGAAACCTCTCTTGGAGCCTTTGGTGGTAAGAGAGCAGGAGGGAGACCTCCTTGCCCCATAACGCCTGCAGCATCCACAGAGAGGGGCCAGAATAAGCAGTGAGAAAGGGACTCAGAGTTCCCTGAGAATGATAACATTCTCCACATCCCGCAGACCCCAAATAAACCCACGTCGTCCTCAGGCCCTGCCGAGGCCTGAGGAGAGGAGGGAGGTGAGTGTTTGCATAGGGCCCAGCACCCTGGGTGTTGTGTTTCTGTTGGAGTGGGGGCCATAGGACTGGCGGCCCTAGAATAGCTATCCGCTTCTCAGCTGCGGGGAGGCCGTCCAAGGCCCGGAAGCAGGGCTGGCTGGCTGCGTTCTGCAGGCAGAGATAAGAGCCAGGTCAGGGTTGACATGTGGAAGTGTTTAAGAGTCCGGGAGATCGGGCACTGCAGAATGAGATGTCCTGGAGGGCCTGGGGGCCCAGGGGTGACTGACTCCGGTGGCCTCATTCTACAGATGGCGAAACTGAGGGGAAGAGAGTGGCTACCACACAATATTCAGTGTGGAGTACAGAAAGACCTCTGGAATGGACCCTGCACTTCAGTTCCACCAGCCTAGTTAGTGCCCTTAACTCAAATACTGTCTCATCTCCAGGCCCCTGTTCATGCTGTGTCCTCTACTTGGAGGGCCTCCCACCTCTTCTTTTCCTATCGAAATACTTAGCATTCGAGGCACAGTTCTGAATCTTCCTCCTCCAGGAAGCCTTCCTTCATCCTTCTCCTGTCTCTGATATCCTTTCACCCCCTTGTCTGAGTACTGCCTCTCTCTTTTGTTACATGTCACTTTCCCCTTTCAGGTAATAATAATAGTGAACTGACTGATAGGTCAGGCAATTCACATGCATCTTCTTAAAAAAAAAAAAAAAAAAAAAAAAAAAACCTCATTTTACAAATGGGCAAACTGAGGAGCAGAGAAGTTAAGCAACTTACCCAAGGCTGCACAGCTCATGGCTAGCAGAGCCTGGGTATTGATTCAAACTTGGTGTGGCAGTGTAGTCCACACTCCTATATTTCGTTTTCATTTTAGCACCTAGCATAGTGTCTTATACCTAGTAAGTGCGTTGTTCAATAAATATTTGTTTACTAAATAAGGGAGGTGCTTTAATAAGAAAATAACATTTACTTGTTATCCTGCCACATGGAGATTCTGGGAAGTCATCCTTTAGATTTTTTTCATAATGCAAGGATGAATGTTTTGTTTGTTTGTTTGTGTTTTGTCTGAGCCATGCAGCATGCGGGATCTTAGTCTGCGGATCAGGGATTGAGCCCGTACCCGCTACAGTGGAAGTGCAGAGTCCTGACCACTGGACAGCCGGGGAAGCCCAAGGATGAACGTTTCACCACCATTTGAAGGTCACGGATCAGGCATCAGTGCACAGTGTTTGACATTTTGTTGTGTGTGTGTTTTTTTTTATATCTAATAAGTATCATTGGATGAATGAAAATACATAAGCAATAGTCTGTGCATATTAAAGAGATTTGAAGAGTGTTGCAAGGCTTGCCAAAATCACCTCCTCTGCCTTGTGACAGTAGTCCTAGAAATTCCTATTGTTAGACTCACTCCTCTGGGTTAAGTTACTGCTTCCAAGGGGTTCTGGAAAATTAAATAGTGTATATCAGCTACTTGAGAAAGACTACGCCAATTAGCACTTGGGAATAGACCTGTTCCCAGTCTTGATAGAATGACACGACGTCTTTTTCAGGTTAAGGAAGTTCTTTTTTATTTCTAATTTGCTAAAAAGCCTTTTGCTTTTCAATTATGTATGGATGTTAAATTTCATCAAATATCTTTTCTGCGTCTGAAATGAACATACCGTTTTTCTCCTTCAATCTGTTTATATGGAAAATTTGTTAAACATTTTTGTATGTCAGATCATCTTTGCATGATGAAGATAAACCAGCTTGCTCATTATGTGTTATCTTTTTTATATTTCTGCATTCAGCTTTTTAATATTGTTTAGAATTTTTGCCTCTGTGTTAAATTGGCCTATACGTATCCTTTCTCATACTTTTCAGGTTTTGATATTGTGTTTATGATAGCTTCTTATGATAAGTTGGGAATATTCCCTCTTTTTCTCTGTTTTGAAACAGCTGTGTAAGACTGAAATTATTTGTTTCTTAAGTAAAAACCTTGGGTCTGGATTCTCTTTTAGGAAAAGAGAATTTTTAAACTGCATATTTAAAATATTTCATGACTATAGGACAATCTAGATGTTTTAACTTTTGGGGTCAGTTTTGGCAAATTATAATTTGCTTTTTTCACCCACAGTTTTATATTTATGTACAAAAATTTGTCATAATATCTTTTTTTAATGTTTGACACATATTTAGTTATAGCTCCTTTCACTGCTAACTTTTTCCCCTTTCTTGTTGAGATATAATTGACTTATAACATTATATTAATTTCACGTGTACAATATAATGATTTGGTATATGTAAATACTGAGAAGTGATCACCATCAACTGATCAGCACATAGTTACAAATTTTCTTTTCCTTCTGAGAGAACTTTTAAGATCTCGCGTAGTCACTTTCAAATATACAATACAGTATTATTATTATTATAATAGTTGCTTTCCACTACTGTGTCATTTTCTGCTGTGACAGTGAACTAGCCATGTGTATACATGTAGCCCCTCTTTTTCGGATTTCCTTCCCATTTAAGTCCCCACAGAGCACTGAATAGAGGTGCTCTACAGTAGGTTCTCATCAGTTACCTATTTTATACATAGCAGTGTATATATGTCAATCCCAGTCTCCCAATCCATCCCTCCCCCTTTCCCCCTTGGTATCTATACATTCATTCTTTATGTTTGTGTCTGTATTTCTGCTGTGCAGATAAGATCATCTATTCCTTTTTTCCAGTTTCCACATATATGCATCAATATACAGGGATTGTTTCTCTCTTTCTGACTTACTTTATGCTGTGCGAGTCTCTAGGTCCATCCACATCTCTGCCAGTGACACAACTGCGTCCTTTTACGGCTGAGTAATAGTCCACTGTGTATATGTGCCGCATCTTTATCCAGTCCTCTGCTGACGGACACCTAGGTTGCTTCCATGTCTTGGCTGTTGTAAACAGTGTTGCTATTAACACTGAGGTTCATGTATCCTTTTGAATTATGGTTTTCTCTGGGTATATGCACAGGAGTGGGATTGCTGAGTCATATGGTAGTTCTATTTTTAGTTTTTTTTTTTTTAAGGAAGCTCTATTCTATTCTCCATAGGGGCTGTATTAATTGACATTCCCACCAACAGTGTAAGAGGGTTCCCTATTCTCCACACCCTCTCCAGAACTTATTGTTTGTAGATTCTTTTGATGATGGTCATTCTGACCAATGTGAAGTGATGTCATTGTAGTTTTGATTTGCATTTCTCCAGTGGTCATGTATGGATGTGAGAGTTGGACTGTGAAGAAGGCTGAGCGCCGAAGAATTGATGCTTTTGAACTGTGGTGTTGGAGAAGACTCTTGAGAGTCCCTTGGACTGCAAGGAGATCCAACCAGTCCATTCTGAAGGAGATCAGTCCTGGGTGTTCTTTGGAAGGAATGATGCTAAAGCTGGAACTCCAGTACTTTGGCCACCTCATGAGAAGAGCTGACTCACTGGAAAAGACTCTGATGCTGGGANGAGGATGAGATGGCTGGATGGCATCATGGACTCGATGGACGTGAGTCTGAGTGAACTCCGGAAGATGGTGATGGACAGGGAGGCCTGGCGTGCTGCGATTCATGGGGTCGCAAAGAGTCGGACACGACTGAGTGACTGAACTGAACTGAACTGAAAGGAAATCAACCCTGAATATTCACTGAAAGGACTGATGCTGAAGCTGAAGATCCAATACTTTGGCCACCTTACACAAAAGCCTGACTCACTGGAAAAGACCCTGATTTTAGGGAAGATTGAAGGCAGGAGGATAAGGGAATGATGGAGGATGAGATAGTTGGATGGCATCACCGACTTCATGGACATGAATTTGAGCCAATTCTGGGAGACAGTGAAGGACAAGGAAGCCTGGTGTGCTGCAGTACATGGGGTCATAAAGAATCAGACACAACTTAGCAACTGAACAACAACAACTTTACAAGAAATAACTGGAGGTTATATGTTTCTAGACTGAATTTCAGACATCACTCTGATATTCGTGACCAAGTACCAACTTGGAATATACTAAGAAGTTAGACCAGTCTTCCACTAAACTGCCTTGACAAGGTGTACTTGTGTAGATAGACCATGTTTCTAATTACTCAGTGGTACTAAATCCTTTCAGATTAAGTAGTTTAATGATTTCCGGTGGGTGGCATTCATTCCTTTGAGATTTAAGTAGTATCCTAAGAATATTTAGCAAAATCAGCAGTGAATATAAAAAGCACTCTTTGTTGTAATTGATTAAACGTAAAATGTCAGATATTCCCACTGCCAAAGTATAGTACTCTCTAAGTGCTTAGGGAAGCACATCTTTTAGGTCACGTGGGTATTATCTAGTACATTGTAGCCATAATAATTTATGAAGAAATAAAATAACCTGAAAGTTTAAAAGGTCCTTGTTCCTAAGGTCTACCTTTGTGCCAACCTATAGGTAATTCCTTTTAGTGAAAATAAACCCTGAAAATCATGGGCATTATATATGTAACAAATCATGGTATAAATTACTTCCTAACATTTGTCCTGCAAGTATAATTCTACAGAGTATAGTGTTATAAATGTATATTAAGGAATTCTTAGTTTTTGGAGACCCAGAAATGTGAGAAATATAGAGGTATTTTATTTTAGTGTTGGAAATTTTTTGTCATCATATCTTTCTAGCATTATGTGATCTAATATTTATAAATCTTTTATTTATTTTAATTTTTAATTTTTTTTTTTTTTTTACTTTACAATACTGTATTGGTTTTGCTATACATTGACATGAATCCACTACAGGTGTACATGAGTTCCCAATCCTGAACCCCCCCTCCCACCTCCCTCCCCATATCATCTCTCTGGGTTATCCCAGTGCACCAGCCCCAAGCATCCTTAAATCTTTTAATATTATTTTAATGAAGGAAAAATGCACAAAAGTGTATATGTTTTCAGTTCAGTTCAGTAACTCAGTCGTGTCCGACTCTATAGATATTTATGATTATCAGCAACACTTTTCTGTGACCTTATGCCTTACATATGATTAGAGAAAGCTGACCCACTTAGGGTCTAAGGAGAAGGGAAGATGCATCAAGTAATTAGAGAAGGTCAGTTCAGTCGCTCAGTTGTGTCCGACTCTTTGCGACCCCATGAANGAGACTGGAGTGTTTAGATATAAAATAATTCAACCTGGTATTGCTGGCTTTGAAGATGGAAGGGGCCTTCAGACAGTGTGTGGGCAGCCTTTAGAAGCTGGAAAATTCAAGGAAATGTGTTCTTCCCTAGTGCCTCCGTAAAGGAGCACAGCCCTGCTGACACCTTGATTTTAGTCCAGTGAGACCCATATCAGACTTCTGATCTCCAAAACTGCAAGATAGTATATTTGTGTTTTAAGTCACACATTTGTCGTACTTTGTTACAGTAACAATAGAAAACTAATGTGGTTGCTGAAATACAACAAAATTTCAATTTCCTTGGTACACTAGTCAAACTGAATTGCTAAAAGGAAACATTTTGGTACAGTAGAAGTAATATTGGACTTGGAGTTAATAAAACTAGACTATAGCCTTGACCTTTACAAAATATCCAACCACATGGATTTGGGCAAGCCCTTAAACTTCTGTACCAGATGTGTATAAGAGACAGACCCAGGACTGATCTCCTTTAGGATGGACTGGTTGGATCTCCTTGCAGTCCAAAGTATATGTTTTCAGGATCAGTTAATAGGACACAGGTCTTTCTTATTTTCATGTAGGCAGACTTTGAAATCCTTTTCATAGTCTAACAAACCATCAAGTCTTTGCTACTTGAAGATGAAATGAAGGTCATTATGCGGTACTATTTTTTGTTAGATGACTGTTCTTTTGCTTGGTTTTGTTTGGGTTGAGTTTTACCACTGCATCTTGCTAATGAAGTAATAACCAAGTCTAAGAAAAATAAACACTAATCTCAGAGTGAGCATCAACCAGCTGGGCAGGTTGAGCTGTCTATTTCATCCATAATTCTATGGATTAATGAATTACAGCTGACAAATCTTTAACTCATTAATAAGCTTAAGGATCCATGATAAATATCCTGAAACTTTTAAAATTATGTCTTAAAGGTTAATTGTGGGACAGAATGACGGAATGCCTCAAAAATGAGTCTTAGTCACTATTTTTTTCCTCTACAAATGTACAAGCTTATCCTATTTTCATTTACAAAGAAAAATTGAATAGACAAAATTCTAATAAAATGCTATAGTATTCCACAGTGAAAATCAAAATAATAAATATGCTAATGTAGTTGAGAATGCACGTTCTGTATTAAAATTATTCAAAGATAATGAATACCTTCTGATGTCACTACATTAACATTCAGCATCTACTAATGGAAAATGAGTAAATTTGCCTACAAGTGCAGTGATCAGTAGAAAGATTCCTTCTTCTCTCCCTCTCATTTCCCCTTTCTTCTCTTGAATGTCATCTTTTTATTATTATTATTATTATCTAATTAAGTTGATACCACACCATCTAGCAGTCACTGAAGTGAAAAACCCAAGAATAATTACTCTTGATTCTTCTGTCTCTCTGCCCCACAGTCCGCTCGTATTGGCAGTTTGCCCCCTGTCTCGGCAGTTTTGTCTCCTAAATATGTCTTTATTGTTTTCCTACCTCTTTTCCACTACTATCACTGCCCTTGTTGATGTGCAAAACATCCCTCTCCTGCACCGCTTCAGCATTCTCTTAACTATCTCCTTTCCCTGCTTCTAATCTTAGACTATCAACTCTGTTCTCCACCCCACTGCCAGGGTGCGTGCTTGGTAAGTCACTTCAGTGGTGTCTGACTCTTTGTGGCCCCATAGACTGCAGACCACCATGCTCTTCTGTCCATGAGATTTTCCAGGCAAGAATACTGGAGTGGTTTGCCATTTCCTTCTCCAGGGGATTTTACTGACCCAAGGATCGAACCTGGGTCTGCTGCATTGCAGGCAGACTCTTTCCTGTCTGAGCCACCAGGGAAGCTGCTGCCAGATGCCCTCATTTAAAACAGAAGCTCTCACTTCAACTCTTCAATGGATTTCTAATTTCTATAGGATGAAATCCAGACCACCTTGTATGCCACAACTAACTTACCTTGACCTGGACCATTTCAACTCTCCAGACATATCTTCACTCTTCTCTGCTTGAACTTGATGATCCAGCAACACTGAGCTGCTTGTAGTTCTCTGCAGACATGACCTTGTTTTCTGTCTTCATGGATCTTAAAATGAAATTTCTTATTATGAGAATGCTCTTACCCCACTATTCACCTTGTAAAATAATTTCTACAAGTTATTTTGTTTTAAAGACTCGGGTTATATATGCCTATCCCTTAGTTTTTCATTACTAATTATTCACATATATGTTTTCCACTGCACAGCATTTTATCTGTTTTTAGCTCTCTGGAACCTGGGGCAATAGAACAGAATAAACACACTCAGTACATTCTTATGAATGAATGGTAGAGTTCAAATTTGTATATCAATTTCAGATGTCTATCCATGTTAATGAAAAATGTAAATAACTCAACTTAAACTTTATAATTCAGCCAGACCTTAGCTACCTGTTGAAATGCCAAAGTTGTGGCATACAAGTTATTATCTCATTTAAAGCAATTTAAAATGTGGTTACCCTATCGTGGATGTTGCAAGTCTGTTCACTTACACAGAGGAGCAAGCTATTCTGTGCATAAAAACACAACCCTTAAAAACTATTCTGGATCCTTTCAGGATGAAAAGAAACACCCTCACCTCTTCTTCATAGACAAATGATACATTGATAGGCTCCTTTCAAACTTGATAGCAAATTATGTATGGATTTCCTGTTTTAGAACTGCAACCTTTGAGCAAAATAATTGTTCATTGAATTTTAGCTAAAATTTTGGCCATTTCTTTTAAATCTTATTTTCTTTATTGAAATTTCAATTCTTTCCAAAATAAGCTTTAACGTGAAAAATATTTATATATTTCATGGTTAATCATGCAGTTATTTAATAGTATTATTTTCTATTATTTTCAACTTATACAGCCTGTCAACTCCCTGTTCTCATCACTGCACCTCGTCTGTGGCCTAGTATCATGTAAAAAAGTCAATGCAGTATTTGCTAACTGCTTGTGAATATGTCTTTCAGATAACTGTGAATTTTTTTAATGGCAGAGGTCTTGCCTTTTCAGATCTTAAAGGTAGCAGAGCTTTCATTAATAGAAAAATAACAGTTACATAAACTCTTTCTACCATTGTAACTGCTCAGACTCTATTCAAGTTAAATAGCTCTCCAACGAGAAGCTAATATGCCTGCTGCAGTGTTAGCATGACACAGGTTTAGCACAGAGTCTTTCTTTTCAGTTCACAGAATATCCTGTGGCGAAGGTGTTGATGTTGGAAAGAAAAACTATTTCAATTCAAAGAAGAATGTTTAAATCATATGGGATTTTTTTTCCTGGTTGCTGAGTTATGCTTTGTAGGAAACATGAATTGAAAGTTGAAGAACTGAACTCTGTTCTCAATTTGTCACTGTCTTGTTGCTCTAGGTTATATGAAGTCACCAAAGCAATTATCTCTCTGTTTTTCCCCTTGAACAGATAGAGATATTAATGTTTCCCACAAATAACTGCAGAGAATCAGAGTCAGTGGGTTGAAATAAGAAATTGTTAGGAAGGAGAGGGTGGGATGTATGGAGAGAGAAACCTGGAAACTTACATTATTTTATGTAAAATGGATAGCCAATGGAAATTTGCCGTGTGACTCAGGGAAATCAAACTGGGGCTCTGTAACAACCTGGAGGGGTGGGATGGGGAGGAAGGTGGGAGGGAGAATAAAGAGGGAGGTGACATATGTATACCTATGGCTGATTCATGCTGATGTTTGGCAGAACCAACACAATACTGTAAAGCAATTGTCCTTCAATTAAAAATAAATAAATCAATTTTTAAAAAGATAACTGTTAGCAATGAGAAATAATATAAAGAGGATTTAATGACTGACTATATAAGTCTATAGAAGGGCCTACTGAATTCAGTTAAATTAAGTCACTCAGTCGTGTCCAACTCTTTGTGACTCCGTGAACTGCAGTACGCCAGGCCTCCATGTCCATCACCAACTCCCAGAGTCTACCCAAACTCATCTCCATTGAGTCGGTGATGCCATGCAACCATCTCATCCTCTGTCGTCCCCTTCTCCTTCTGCCCTCAATCCCTCCCAGCATCAGAGTCTTTTCCAATGGGTCAGCTCTTCACATCAGGTGGCCAAAGTATTGGAGTTTCAGCTTCAGCATCAGTCCTTCCAATGAACACCAGGACTGATCTCCTTTAGGATGGACTGGTTGGATCTCCTTGCAGTCCAAGGGACTCTCAAGAGTCTTCTCCAACACCGCAGTTCAAAAGCATCATTTCTTTGGCACTCAGTTTTCTTTATAGTCCAACTCTCACATCCATACATGACCACTGGAAAAACCATAGCCTTGAGTAGATGGACCTTAGTCGGCAAAGTAATGTCTCTGCTTTTGAATGTGCTGTCTAGGTTGGTCGTAACTTTCCTTCCAAGGAGCAAGCATCTATTCATTTCATGGCTGTAATCACCATCTGCAGTGATTTTGGAGCCCAGAAAAATAAAGTCAGCCACTGTTTCCCCGTTTATTTCCCATGAAGTGATGGGACCAGATGCCATGATCTTAGTTTTCTGAATGTTGAGCTTTAAGCCAATTTTTCACTCTCTTCTTTCAATTTCATCAAGAGTCTCTTTAGTTCTTCTTCACTTTCTGCTACTGATATTAGGTTATTATTTTTTTTTTGAAACCAGATAAAATTTCTAAAAGATGTAACTTAATATATGGCCTGAAATTCAGTCTTGAGAACTGCCTATATCTAGGAGGTGCAGTAGAAGGATGTGGGGCTAAAATGATAGAGAAAATTTAGAAGGTCAAAAGAGGAACCAGGTGGCAAATGTGGCAGAGACCAAGGAAACTCTCTTCCAGACAACCCACGCATTCCCCAGTAAGTATCTCTCCATCTGTCTGAGCCATTTCAAGGATTATCTCCCTTGAGGAGGACTAATAGGGCCCGCATTCCCCACCCCACCCCCCACCAAAAATTTCATGTCCTAATGTCCCAAATCTGTGAATACATTTGGTTGTATAACAAAGGGGAATTAGTGTCTCAGATAGAATTAATGTTACTACACACTTGACCTTAAAATAGAAAGATTTTCCTGGTTTATCTGGGTGGGCTCAATATAATCACAGCAGTCTTTAAAATGGGAAGAGGACGAGAAGGAGATATAAGGATGACTGTAGAGACTGGAGTGTTTAGATATAAAATAATTCAACCTGGTATTGCTGGCTTTGAAGATGGAAGGGGCCTTCAGACAGTGTGTGGGCAGCCTTTAGAAGCTGGAAAATTCAAGGAAATGTGTTCTTCCCTAGTGCCTCCGTAAAGGAGCACAGCCCTGCTGACACCTTGATTTTAGTCCAGTGAGACCCATATCAGACTTCTGATCTCCAAAACTGCAAGATAGTATATTTGTGTTTTAAGTCACACATTTGTCGTACTTTGTTACAGTAACAATAGAAAACTAATGTGGTTGCTGAAATACAACAAAATTTCAATTTCCTTGGTACACTAGTCAAACTGAATTGCTAAAAGGAAACATTTTGGTACAGTAGAAGTAATATTGGACTTGGAGTTAATAAAACTAGACTATAGCCTTGACCTTTACAAAATATCCAACCACATGGATTTGGGCAAGCCCTTAAACTTCTGTACCTACTTTTCTTGCCTATAAGACAATGAGTCAGATTAGATGATATCTCAGGTTCTTTGAAGTTGTAACTATTACAAGCAGATGACTCAGTTCCTTCAAATTAACATGTATTTTTCAGTTGTTTTATCACATGTAATCTTTCCCTAAGATTTTTGAATTTATAACAGACTGTGCTTTCCCAAAAAAGGAACTGATTTTTGCATAGGAATTCTGAGGAGTTCTATAGGAAACTGGAAAGGTATGTGGGCTAAGGGACTTTCTAGACCATTGCAAAATAGCAAATAGATGGAATTTTTAATCTTTTATGCCACTTGCTTTGTGCCATTCTGCGAGAGTGTGCTCGCAACGTGACCTCCCACCTTCTCTCCTCTGTGTACCCCTCTCCGTGTCTAGTTCATTGGTTCTGGGGTGCTCACCTGATAAAGCTGCTGAATTTGCAACTCAGGTATCTAGTTTGCCTCTCTCCAGCCCTTGAACTAGAAGCTGTGTGAAAGCCTCCACTAGGACAGCCATATGTGAGGCCATTTGTGAGTAAAGTTAAAGGAGTTGGTCTAAGAGAGAGTAAAAGAAGTAGGTGTGTAAAGTTTAGCAAAGAGGAGAGACTATGTTGCCTAAGATTTGGTTGCAGAGGTACATGAGGGAAAGAGAAGCTGTGAACATATGGCAACTGTATAACTCTAGACCCTGGGGAGAACCAGCTTCTTTTTACACCTCTGGGTCATATGGTGTGCACCTACCAGTATTTCTCCTTTTTTTGCTTGAGCTCCCTTATTGTGCTGCTTCATTTTCTTGAAATCAGGTAATCTCTGCCTACAGCAATAGACCTTCATCTATTCAGCACTGATATTCCATGTAAATGCCAAACCATTTATGAAAGATCAATTTAAATTGATCTTATGTCATTCACTGATCAGAACACCTAATTATGAGCTAATAGCTATTCAAGTATATAAATTGATGAGAATTTCAATTCACAGCATTGGAGTTATAAAATTTAAATATATATTTCATGATGTTTTTCTCTTGTCTATTTCTTGTTAATAGTTTTCCTTCGAAAAATCAAATCAAGTATGGGAGAAACACATTAGTATTATTTGCTAGGAGTTTAATTGTGTTTGGTGGGTGGTGGNGCTGTAATCACCATCTGCAGTGATTTTGGAGCCCAGAAAAATAAAGTCAGCCACTGTTTCCCCGTTTATTTCCCATGAAGTGATGGGACCAGATGCCATGATCTTAGTTTTCTGAATGTTGAGCTTTAAGCCAATTTTTCACTCTCTTCTTTCAATTTCATCAAGAGTCTCTTTAGTTCTTCTTCACTTTCTGCTACTGATATTAGGTTATTATTTTTTTTTTGAAACCAGGTAAATTTTCTAAAAGATGTAACTTAATATATGGCCTGAAATTCAGTCTTGAGAACTGCCTATATCTAGGAGGTGCAGTAGAAGGATGTGGGGCTAAAATGATAGAGAAAATTTAGAAGGTCAAAAGAGGAACCAGGTGGCAAATGTGGCAGAGACCAAGGAAACTCTCTTCCAGACAACCCACGCATTCCCCAGTAAGTATCTCTCCATCTGTCTGAGCCATTTCAAGGATTATCTCCCTTGAGGAGGACTAATAGGGCCCGCATTCCCCACCCCACCCCCCACCAAAAATTTCATGTCCTAATGTCCCAAATCTGTGAATACATTTGGTTGTATAACAAAGGGGAATTAGTGTCTCAGATAGAATTAATGTTACTACACACTTGACCTTAAAATAGAAAGATTTTCCTGGTTTATCTGGGTGGGCTCAATATAATCACAGCAGTCTTTAAAATGGGAAGAGGACGAGAAGGAGATATAAGGATGACTGTAGAGACTGGAGTGTTTAGATATAAAATAATTCAACCTGGTATTGCTGGCTTTGAAGATGGAAGGGGCCTTCAGACAGTGTGTGGGCAGCCTTTAGAAGCTGGAAAATTCAAGGAAATGTGTTCTTCCCTAGTGCCTCCGTAAAGGAGCACAGCCCTGCTGACACCTTGATTTTAGTCCAGTGAGACCCATATCAGACTTCTGATCTCCAAAACTGCAAGATAGTATATTTGTGTTTTAAGTCACACATTTGTCGTACTTTGTTACAGTAACAATAGAAAACTAATGTGGTTGCTGAAATACAACAAAATTTCAATTTCCTTGGTACACTAGTCAAACTGAATTGCTAAAAGGAAACATTTTGGTACAGTAGAAGTAATATTGGACTTGGAGTTAATAAAACTAGACTATAGCCTTGACCTTTACAAAATATCCAACCACATGGATTTGGGCAAGCCCTTAAACTTCTGTACCTACTTTTCTTGCCTATAAGACAATGAGTCAGATTAGATGATATCTCAGGTTCTTTGAAGTTGTAACTATTACAAGCAGATGACTCAGTTCCTTCAAATTAACATGTATTTTTCAGTTGTTTTATCACATGTAATCTTTCCCTAAGATTTTTGAATTTATAACAGACTGTGCTTTCCCAAAAAAGGAACTGATTTTTGCATAGGAATTCTGAGGAGTTCTATAGGAAACTGGAAAGGTATGTGGGCTAAGGGACTTTCTAGACCATTGCAAAATAGCAAATAGATGGAATTTTTAATCTTTTATGCCACTTGCTTTGTGCCATTCTGCGAGAGTGTGCTCGCAACGTGACCTCCCACCTTCTCTCCTCTGTGTACCCCTCTCCGTGTCTAGTTCATTGGTTCTGGGGTGCTCACCTGATAAAGCTGCTGAATTTGCAACTCAGGTATCTAGTTTGCCTCTCTCCAGCCCTTGAACTAGAAGCTGTGTGAAAGCCTCCACTAGGACAGCCATATGTGAGGCCATTTGTGAGTAAAGTTAAAGGAGTTGGTCTAAGAGAGAGTAAAAGAAGTAGGTGTGTAAAGTTTAGCAAAGAGGAGAGACTATGTTGCCTAAGATTTGGTTGCAGAGGTACATGAGGGAAAGAGAAGCTGTGAACATATGGCAACTGTATAACTCTAGACCCTGGGGAGAACCAGCTTCTTTTTACACCTCTGGGTCATATGGTGTGCACCTACCAGTATTTCTCCTTTTTTTGCTTGAGCTCCCTTATTGTGCTGCTTCATTTTCTTGAAATCAGGTAATCTCTGCCTACAGCAATAGACCTTCATCTATTCAGCACTGATATTCCATGTAAATGCCAAACCATTTATGAAAGATCAATTTAAATTGATCTTATGTCATTCACTGATCAGAACACCTAATTATGAGCTAATAGCTATTCAAGTATATAAATTGATGAGAATTTCAATTCACAGCATTGGAGTTATAAAATTTAAATATATATTTCATGATGTTTTTCTCTTGTCTATTTCTTGTTAATAGTTTTCCTTCGAAAAATCAAATCAAGTATGGGAGAAACACATTAGTATTATTTGCTAGGAGTTTAATTGTGTTTGGTGGGTGGTGGGGGGGGAAGATATAGAGTGGGAGAGAATACCTGCCTACTGAAATCCTTTTGCTTTGCAAGTATTTTTAGAGAAAACCTTTGTTTCAGACTTCTGAAGGTTATTTTGTTTATACCCCAAAATAATAAATGAGGTTTTCTTACCACAGGATACAGCTAAATGTTTTTATTAAAAGATATGTACAGCCCTGCATTTTGCATTATATTCAAATACATGAATGTTTCAAAGATTAATATTCTCTCTTGAGTCTGTAAGAAATTGTGTCAATTTCTATTCTACCCAGGGATTTTTCTATAGCTTTAGGTATAAATATATAAAAACTCAGAAAGGTGGAATTTATTGATGTATTACTAGAGTTATGGCAGTGACAGCTTGTCATATGCGTTGCAGAGAAAGTCATTAGCCAAATGGAAATTTAGGCTGGCTAACATTTCTGAATGATATTTAGGGGATCGCTGAAATTATTGAAAATGTGCTTCATATTTCATCATGCAAATGTCAAACTCGATTCCTCATTCATTTATTTACAGTCATGTTCCCAAACTTACCTGAATATGAAAACTGTGAAGATCTATCATTTAAAGTTTTCCTCCCCCACAGTTCTGATTCTCAACAATTGAGGTAAATCACTGTATCTCATGTCTTTAAATAAGCTCTCACTCTCTGATACATACAAATAAATATTTATGCATATTAGGTATATATAAAGACATTTGACAGAGAATAAATGAAAGTATAAGGGCTTATACATTTTTCCTCTCATGCCTTTTAATAAAGTGGGAAAGATGCAAATGGCAGAAATACCAGGAACTCCTGATTGCCTTATAGATTCATCAAGGTGACCACACAGTGGAGAGTGTTAGACAGTTAAAACAGAGAAGCATATTAGCATAGATGGGAAAATAAGTTAGGGAAAGTTGAATGGACAAAAGAATCACTTAATAGAAGTTTTAGGAAGTTTTGACGAGGGTTGTGTGCTGTACTTTCTTCTATATAATAATCTTCAAGAAAATCCAGAATAAAGAGTTACTATAATATAATCTATTATATTCCCTGATAGCTCAGCCAGTAAAAAAAAAAAAAAAAAATGCTTGCAATGCTGGAAACCTGGGTTTGATCCCTGGGTTGGGAAGATCCTCTTGAGAAGGGAATGTCTACCCACTACGGTGTCCTTGCCTGGAGCATTCCATGGACAGAGGAGCCTAGTAGGCTGCAGTCCATCGGGCTGCAAAGAGTTGGACATGACTGAATGACTAACACTTTCACTTTCATAATCTATTAGGTTGGCCTAAAAGTCGGTTTAGGTTTTTCCAGTAACATCTTATGGAAAAACTGAAAGGAACTTTTTTGCTAACCTAATACAGACTTTCCAGAATCAGAATGATTTTCCCTTTGCTTGTGTCCCTTTGCTATTAGACTTGGCCTATTATTTGAGATCTTTCCATATGTATATGCCTGTGTATTAATAGATTTGAATGCCTAGTGTGTTAGAATAGTTTTGTGTGCTTTGATTTTAAGAAAAAGGAATAATGAGTAAAGTTATGTGAATATTACAGATTTACGTTATGTTCTCTCAAAGTATGACCTAGGATCAGTGCAAATATTTTCTGATTATTTCATCCACGCTGCAGCTGATCCTGGCAAAATACTAGCCTTGACTACCTTGATTTGCTCATTAAAAATGATACTGTTCTTCTCCTTCCCTCAGTCAATTCATTCCCGCAGTCAGACTCTCGAACATTTTAGTAATAATTGCCCACAACTCCATACTCTCCATGTAAACTATCTAGCTCTGTATTTGCAACATGTTTTTTATTTTCAGTTCACTCTCTCTAGTATTCTGATTACAGTAATTCTTTGACTCCATCAAAACCTCCAATTCATCTTTTTATTCCTTCTCAACTCTATTATTCCTCAACCTCTTCCTTATCTGGCTTAAATTTCACACTAATCATTATTATTACTCCTGTGCATAGACCCTCCACACTTTTCTTTTCTCTTTCCATAGTATTTTCTGAGAATAATCCCAATTCTGGTTTAATCTAACTTTGTATTCCATGTCTGCTTGAAGAAATACATACAAACATGTTAAAAGTCTGTCTTTGATCACAGACCTTAATAGGTCTTGAGTGCTTCTAGCCAATCTACTACCCTCTCCTAGATGAGTACTTCATGCCTTCTATTCTGCCCTCAAACTATCAAGTCTTCTCCCTCCTCTGTACTTATTGTCTTCATTCATATTTCACTGAGAAAATAGAAATAGTTAGAATTCTGAGACTTTTTTAATCCTCTTGCCATCAACTTAAGTTCTTTACATGTAATGCCCTCTGACTCTTCCCTTAGGAATAAGTTTTATAATGATCATTTGTTCTATTTCTTTCATTTGTGTTACTTCTAACTCTGTTCCCAGGACCAAGAACAATAATGGGAATATAGCTTGTTGTTGTTTACTTAATAAGTCATGTCCAACTCTTTACAACCCATGGACCACAGCCCACCAGGCTTCTCTGTCCGTGGGACTTCCCAGGCAAGAATACTGGAGTGTGTTGCCATTCCTTTCTCCAAAGGATCTTCCTGACCCAGGGACTGAACCCACGTCTCCTGAATTGGCAGGCGAGTACTTTACCAGTGAGCCACCAGGTTAGCCTGGGAATATAGCAGCCCATGTGTAACTGTTGAATGAATTCAGTGTAATCTCTGATGCCCTCTACAACTATGCTACTGCCCTCCAACATCTACTATTTTATTATTTATCTCATCTTTTTTAGTACCTAGAACAGTACCAGCATTTGTTCTTTGCCAAAATTTATAAAATACATATGTATTTGAGTATTCAGGATATTTAATCACAGTTATGCCAATAACATTAGCTAACAGCAACTTTAATTATGTCTGTCCATCTTTCTAGGATATTTTCTAATCATAGTTTAAGAGATTTGCAAAACATAAAAGTTGATCTTCAATCAAAATAATTCATAGCACTGCATTCTAATAAAATTCTAACATACCCAAGTTCAATAATTATGCTTATTTGTTATTGATTTTGAAGGAAGTATTCCATTCTCCAAGAGCTCTATTATTTCATTTTATGTCTCCTAAACTGTGGACTGTGAAATCTTTCTGGCAAAAGACAAATAAAAACAAAAGCATACTAAATATATTCCATTCAAATCAAGCGCTTTGTTCCCCTGGGATCAGCTTACTTGTAGGGTTCTTCTTATCTCCAAGTAGACTCTTTTTTTCTGCTTTTCAACTCTAAGAGGCACAAATAGAAGCTCACAAATCACCAGCTTACCCAGTTTCCCACATTCAAGCTTAGGTCCATAACTCTAAACTTTTTATAGTATTTGAACTTTCATCTATTTGTGAATATCATAACACAAGATAAACTTTTGTGAATATCATAACACAAGATAAACTTTTGTAGTAAACGTTCTCATCTCTACTTTTGACAGTTTCTGCCTCTGATTTCACTGCCTATTAAGTTCCTTGAAAATAGCAGAAAAAGAACAATCTGCCAGACTGCCTTTACATTTATTGACTTAAATTGTTCAGTAGATTTTACTCAATAACAATTTTCAGTGTTCTTGTTTTCCTCATCCATTTACACCCCATAATGTTACAGACAATTGACATCATGTTACATTGCACATAAAACTAAGAGCAAAGATGCACATTCTTAATAAAAATATTAGACTAAGGCATCTTGGATTAATTTACATAAATATGTAAATGAAACCTCTCTTTGAGAGCAAAATTTATTCCTTGAAACATGTCAAAAAGTGATATTCATAAATAGCTCATATTTTCTTCATTAACAGTATTGTGCCTGTAAGTTTTGTATTTTCTCAAGGCACTGACATAAATCACAGACAACAATGACCAATCAAAGAAAAATATATCCTGGTTCTGCTGGCTAAAGCAACATGGAATGCATCCATATTCCCTTCCATATAATAGTCATTTTCATATTTGAAGGGCACTGAAACTTGCTGCCACCTAAATGTTCTTTTTCCAAATTAAAAATCCTCACATTCTTTATGCAGTATTCTATCCTTTCATATGCTTTTACTCATTCTTAAAGATTCTGAACAATATTGCTCTGTTGCTGAAATCCTTCACCTGAAAAAAGTTGAAAATTACAGACTCTTCTCTACTTAGTTGGTACAAACCTGGAGACTTCTTTTACCTGTGACTTTGTACTACAGTTCTTATCTCTTTAAGGTAGAGACTACATCTCCTCATCCTTGTTCAGAGCTTAGCAGGGAACGTAGGGCACATAATAGGTACTCAGCAGTGTGTTCTAAATTGAATCAAGTTAAATTCAAGTGTATTCTAAAATCAATGAAACTGAAACATTGACTTTAATAGGGAGAGACAGCTCATGTCCCATCTAGTTCTGACTTGTTTGCATTTATATATAATATATATTATATATAATATTATGATATGATATTTAAAAATTAACATATTAGAGGTTTGGATTATTTCTATTTTAATTTTCCAGGGAACATAGATTCTTTGCAGATAAAATTAGAAATACAAATGAACAAAAAGGAAAATAATAAAACCGTTGAAAACCTACTGCCCAAGTGTAATTGCAATTAACATTCTTTTAGGTATTATTCCGAAGGCACAGTCCACATGTAGCTTTCAAAAGAGAGAATAAGAGAAAAGAGGGACCAGTTCAAAATACCAATAGTTAGAGACAAACTGCTCTCAATTAGTTTGAAACTATTATTTTGGTGATACACATGAAAAGAGGATTTTAAAACTTTAGTCTTTGTTGTTTTTTTTTTGTCTTCTACCTATATTTTCCATTGAACATACATATGTAGTAAAATCAGAGGCTGTTCAAAATCCTAATTTACTTTTATATTAGTTTCACTGTTTTTCTAAAAACCAGTTAGAGATATAGAATAATTTGGCTAAATACCATTAAAGTTGTCTGTTAATATCAAGTACCATCAAATAATGTGTCATAAAATTAATAGCAAGTTAGTGTTTTATATTTTTCTTCTTGGTGATTAGTTAGTTACATTATTTAAGTAAGAAAATTCAATAGAATTTAAAACTGCATTAGAATTCAAGCTAATGAAACATGTGTGTGGTATTATCTAAGGTAATTAACTCTTACAATTTTTGATACTGTATATAATTTACCTACAGTTTTAAATTTTGTCAGGGCTCCAGGGTAAATATTACTCCATAGTTAATAAGATTGAATGATACTTACTTTAATAAAGTTTATAATTTCTCCATTGATCTATCTTGGTAATATATGGTAAAGCCAAGCACTATATTTTGAAGTACGTGCTCTCATAGAATATGTCACCTACAAATGGGCATTTGTCATCTACCTCTACAGGGATTAAATTATGAGCCACTTCAGCTGCTGACCTTCAACACCCTCCAAAAGGAGTTAGGGTGGAGATCAGAAATGAGGCAGTCTGTGCTCTGGGGGAAAAAAAAATGGGCAGAAAATATCTTCAGATAGTTATTAATAGATATTTTTAGAAGACAATTTTATGAGCCTATCTTGCATCTCTTCATATCTAGAAAAGAACTAAAATCCTTCATGATTATGTCTGTTCCTCATGACTAGCAGTAGTAACCTTATGCAAAAAATATGTGCTTAACTGCATGTACTCCCCCTTCACCAAAATCACTTATATATTAATATTGACCTTACCCCCTACCTCTGTGGAGAAGTTTCTCAGAGCTATCTGAAATGTCTCCTGGGCTACAGTCCTCATTTTGCCCCAAATAAAACTCAACTCACAATTCTCATTTTGTACTTTTTTTTTCAGTAAAAAAAAATATGAAAATGCTTGCATCCAATTCAAATATATTAGTGTAAAAACTTTAAATTGTTTTAAAGAACTTAACAATGTTACACTGCTTTGCTCTGATGAATAATAAAAAGGCTTAATCTTCTATTTATCTTATGCTTATACTTATGGCCTTATCCAAGGTTTTCACCTACCTCCTCTCTCACAGACCTTCCAAGGAGCACTGTTTCTCTAAAGGGAAGGGGACTTGCCTTGGAATGAATCTTTAGAGTGAAGGAGGAAACAGAACAGGCTCTATCTTGAAAGCAGGACTCCATCTTGGGCCGGACTGGACTTTGAGCTATATGCACAGTATCTATGGAAACAACATACCAACTGGAAAACCAGACCCCCTGGAAGGAAGAGCCCCAGGGCTCTCCATCGCCTAAAAGAATACCCTAATTATCTAACTGAATAGAATCATACATTCTATTATGTTTATTGGGCTATGACCACAAACCTATTTATAATTGTCCACTGTTAACTACCTAGGCTTAAGAATCACAGGTTAACTTTGATTGTATCTTTCTTTTTCCTTTGTTCAGACTAGTTTCAGGGAATTTTGGGGAGGTATGTCTAGGCACTTACTCTTAAGGTATATAAGGTTTTCACAAAATCTCGTCGGGGTCCTTGGCTAAGGCGAGACTCTGCCTTGGGCCCTCCGGTGTAATAAACTGTAGTCCACTATCTGTATTGTCCTTCTGAGTGAGTTTGTTTCCTGGAATCCGTGGCTGCAACAAGAGTTCTGTCCTCACTGTCAGGTAGCAATAAATGATTTTCCTAAAAGGAGAGAAAAGAAGGTAATCCAGAATGTACAGCTTTAAAGGAAGGAATTTATGGTGAGAAAGTTTGTTTTGTTCACAGCTGAAAAGTTGAGATTTATGTTTTATTCAGAGGGAATTTTTAAGACTTCAATCCTGGGATAGAGCATCTCAAGTAACCCTGAGAGAATTCCTCTGAGAAGGTGAGTGGGGAGCCAGGGTATATAGAAGTTTTGCATCACAGGACAGGTAGTCTGAATGTCAGATGATTATTGTTATTTTTATTTCAATCAGTAGCCATTTATTAATTGTATACTCAAAGAATTGAGGAAATATCTTCCACACAATAGCCTTTGCCTTCCAGAAATACAAATACTCATTTTCAATGAAAATAGTACAGCAAAAATATTTAAAGATATGGCAAGAATTTTCAATTTGTCAATGGCACTAAGAAAAAAAAAAAAAGAATTAAATAAACTTTAAGTAAACCTGACTATTTCAAAGACCAGAGACCATGACCAAATGTGATGATACACAAAGGGATGAAAGACACTCTTCAGCTATACTATCTTCTCTAAAATGTTGACAGTATAAAAACAATATTTTATTTAAAAAAAACACAATTTTCATCTATAATTAAGGACCATGCTTCTATTTTAACTAGCTCTAAGTTCAGTTGTTTTTATTATAAAATTGTACTTTTCATCATGAATATTTTTTAATCTTAATGATTAGCCCTATTAACATCAAAATATGTATATGTTTTTTGAAAACTGCAATACATACATGATACAGTTGTTTCTGAGCGATGAATAGTACATGATTATTTTAATTTAAAGAAAGCCAGATATCTCAAGTTAAGGAATTTGGCACTTTTCTTTGTATGGAAAGAGGCTAGAGTCCCGGCTTTCTGAAATCATTCCTTTGATATGCACCTCAGCTGTCTGGGGCCAATACCTGTGTTTCCTCAGGCTCACCATAGGGAGTGGCTGAAGTCTGATGGCTGTTAGCTGCCAGGTATTCTTTCCTTCCTGAGTTCCCTCAGTGCTCACCACCTCACCGTACAGGTCTACAATCACTGATTACTGGGATATCCTTTGTTTGCTGATATGGCAGGAAATAGTCCGTTTCTTATTTATAAAGGAAATGATTACAATGTTGAGAGCAGAACTGGGGGGAACCATGGCTAAACTGTCACCACTCAGTTTTAAGGATTAGAATACTTACAGGAATCCAGATGTCCTGAAAGGAGCAGTGACTTTTAGTCAAGGGCCAAAACTAACATCCCAAGAAGGACAGTGGAAGAATGAATACTCCATTTTGTATATCCCTTTTCCTCCAGTTTCCTCTTTGCCAGATCTAAGGGATACCTGAAGCCTTGGGAATTCATTGATGTAGTGCATTCAATAGTGGAAAATGATGAAGACTAGATCTGGGAGGCAAACAGAAAATAACCAGAGGAATTAGTAAACATAAGATTTAAAATGCATGTAGATAAAGTGCAAATTAAGATCAAGAAAAACTGGTTTTGGTTTCACTGAGAGAATTGTACATATTTATGGAAAAAAGAGATGTCAAATTGAAGCAGATTGAAGAAGATGTGAATAAAGAGTATAGTTGAGGAACTGCCACATCAGTGACAAATGACAAACATTAAGAGCAAAAGGGTCAAGGTGTTGTAGCCACACGTTCCGGGAAGCAAACTCACTCAGAAGGACGATGCAGATAGTGGAGTGTAGTTTATTACACTGGCGGGCCCAAGGCAGAGTCTCCTCTTAGCCAAGGACCCCAATCAATTTTTTTGAAAACGTTATATACCCTAAGTGTACGTGCCCAAACCCACCTCCCCAAATTCCCTGAAACTAGTCTGAACAAAGGAAAAGAAAGATACAAAGTTAACCCGTGATTCATATGCCTTAAGACTAGGTAGTTAACAGTAGACAATTAACACTAGGCCTGTGGTCATACCTCAATAAACATAATAGAATGTATGATTCTATAGGGTTACAAAGATAATTAGGGTATTCTTTTATACAATGGAGAGTCTAGGTAGGAGCCCTGGGGCTCTTCTATCCAGGGGGTCTGGTTTTCCAGTTGGTATGTCATTTCCATAGATACTGGGCATATAGCTCAGAGTCCACAGTCTGGCCCAATATGGAGTTCTGCTTTCAAGATGGAGCCTGTTCTGTCTGCTTCCTCCTTCAAAGGCAATAGAGAATATATATATTTAGTGTAAACCTTTAGCACAACTCAGAGATAATTCCCACTGCCCTTTGTATAAATGTGATAATCTCTCTGTCAAGCCAGTCCCGATTTCTTTTTTTTGTTGTTATCTTGTTTATGAAAATGGGTTATCTACCTGAATGAAATATTTAAATTGAGATCTATATGTTTAACTCAGTAAATACATTTAATAACTATGTTGACGTAAAAAGTAGTAACAACCTAAAAACTGAGAGTTACGCTTTTTTTTGGTGGGAATTTTTGGGACTTTAAGCCCAAGAGATTGCATTGCAAGTAACCCTGAGAGAACTGTACCAAGGAGGCAGAGGGAGGAGTCAAGTTATGTGGAAGTTTGCAGAAAGAGACAGGTAATCTGAACATCAAAAGATTATTGTTAATTAAGGAAAACCAAATATCTCAAGTTAAGGAATGTAGTGCTTTTCTATGTATGAGAAAATACAAGAGTCTGGGCTTACTGAAATCATTCCTTTTATATGCATCTCAGCTATCTGGGGCCAGCATCCTGCAATTTGATTTTTCATATCCTTAGTTCTTTGCTCACCATAGGGAGTGGCAGCAGCTCATAGCAGCAGTTTGGTGGCTGCTGGGGGCAGACATTGTTCTTCCTGGACTCAGAAATTCACATTTGGAGGACTGGAATCATGGATGACTGTGGCATCCTTGTTTATTGATTGGGCAGGAAATATTCCATTTGGCACCTTTTATAGGTAGGTATTGATATATAACGCAAGAATAAATAGAATGCGTCTTTGATCTCTAAGAGTTAAAAATATCCTAAAGGACAGAAATTCTGACACAGGCTACAACTTGGATGTACCTTGTGGACATTCTGCTAAGTGAAATAAACCAGTCATAAAAAGACAAATACTGTATGGTTCTACTTATATGAAGTTCTTAGATTAGTCAAAAACATAGAGACAGAAAGTAGAATGGTGATATCTAGGTGCTGGAGAGAGGAGAAAGAAAGTGAAAGAAAGTGAAGTTGTTCAGTTGTGTCTGACTCTTTGCAACCCCATGGACTGTAACCCACCAGTCTCCTCCATCCATTTTCTAGGCAAGAGTACTGGAGTGGGTTGCCATTTCCTTCTCCAGGGGATCTTCCTGGCCCAGGGATCGAACCCAGGTCTCCCACGTTGCGGGCAGACACTTTACCATCTGAGCCACCAGGGAATCCCAGGAGAGAGGAGAAGGAGGAGTTACTGTTGACTAGGTATAAAGTTTCAAATTTATAAGAGTTAACAAATGGATGATGATGATGGCTGCACAATATGAATGTACTTAATACCACTGACCTGTACACTTAAAAATAGTTAAGATGGTAGATTTTTGTTATGTGTATTTTAACTCAGTTTTTTTTTTAAGCAGGTAGAAAAATATATCCTAAGGAATACAATGTGTAAAACTTAAAATTCAAATTAATCTGTATAAGCACAATATAAGAAGAAGAAAATATTAGGAGACTATGTAAAGGAGAGAATAATAACTTTGCAGAAGAAGGTGAAATTGTTTCATAAAAAGGGGACTTTCTGAGATGTGCTTTTGAAAACACTTAAGATTTCAACTGGTAGTGAACAGGATGAACATATTTTAGTCAGAGGGAATAAGTAGAAAAGAATAAGCAAAAGTAAAGAAATAAGAAAACAGAAATTTAGTGTGAGAATAATGAGAAAGTTCAATGTAATGAGCATAGAATGTGAACATAAGGAATGTGCCATAGACCTCAACTAATATTCATTATTTTGCTTTCTTCTCAAAGGGACTCTGATTTGTTAGGGAAGAAATATTCTCCAATTAGTAATGATATTTCCCAGCCACCTAGTACAAGTGTCAATGTGACTGTATTCTGGTCAAATTGTTGTATGTGCTATAGACAAACGTTCTTTAAAAGGAGGCTAATGTCTGGCAGGCAGTTTTTTCTTTATTTTTATTCTATATTGGAATATAGTTGATTAACAGACTTCCCTGGTGCCCCTGCAGTAAAGACCTCACCTACAATACAGTAGATGCAATGTAAAAGGCACAGGTTTGATCCCTGGGCTGGGACAATCCCTGGAGGAGGAAATGGCAACCCACTCCAGTGTTCTTGCCTGGGAAATCCCACAATAGAGGTGCCTGGTGAACTACAGTCCATGAGGTTGCAAAATAGTCCGACACGATTGAGCACCCTGATCAGTACTATAGTTGATTAACAATGTACTAGTTTCAGGTATACAGCAAAGTCATCCAGTTATATACATGTGTGCCTCATGCACTTCCCTGGTGGCTCAGACNCAGAGATGTCTAGAATATGGAGCAACTGGCAGCTGCATTCCAAATATTACCCTCAGACAAGTTTTGTTTGGTTTATACTTAATTAGGAAATTCCATGTGAAATTAGACTCTCCAGATTCTTTTATAAAAAAACAGAAGATCTGGCAATAATATTCCCACATTCTCACATGGAAAAATTGTTCTTGTAGGACATGTTTTCTCAAGTTTTGCTCTTTACTCATGTTCTACCAGTCTGGCTCCTTAGATGACTAGGTATATGAACAATGATGGAAGATCAATAGAGAAAGGGTAAACGTAGGCTAATTATGAAGGCTCTGGAATCCTGCCTGAAAAGCTTTCTGAAAAACTTATCTTTAACTCAGTGTTACTGTGACTACGCCCCCACAGAACTGGTTATCCACAAGTTGGGCTTTCCTTTTAAGTCTTTTTTTAAATATCAGGACTGGTTGCCACTCATCTACATTGATGTACTAGGGAAAAAAATCTGTTATTTATAATCACAACTACCTGCTCCGAAAGGCAGTTTCTGTTAAGTAGAAAATGCTCCATTCTATTCATAGACTTAATAGTATCGGAGAAGAACTCAAAGTTTTAAAGGCTCTCCACAAAGGAGAAAGTATATGAGGAAATAAGGGGAGAAGACATAAATAAGGAGCGAATGAGATCATGGAACTTGGGTGAAGATGGGCCAAAGAATTGATGAGAAACTCTCAGAGGCAGGATTTTAAGATCAGGGATGGTAATTTTAGATTGTTTGGTGTTCAATGGCACCACTACCACCACCAAGAGCCACCACCCCCAGGCTCCTGATTTCAGTAAAGTCAATCTCAAAATGGTTTATGTGACCATGAGGATTCAAATACCAGGCAACTCACAGAAATCTTTAGAGGATGCTCAGATTTCTTTAGTTAGAGGTTAGCTAGAAGGTAGAATTGTGTGCTTAAGTTAAGATCTCATAAAACAAGAAAGCCCTACTCAATATTAAACTTATACTGGAACTTAATCACTGATGAAATACTATGTAAAACCAAAATTGCTTATTAATTTATTTTATGACTAATCTTAATATTTGATAATAATGTATTATTTTCTGTAAGGAGCCACATGACTCAGGAGCTCTGACACCTGACACATCTGATGAGCAGGAAGCAAGAGATTTTCTGAGGCTCTCCACTTCTTTACTTGGGAAGTGATTCATGGAACTCAACCTAGGAGAAACCAGAGGATGTTTCCTCTAAGCTTCCTCTTGCCTCGGAGGAGAGACTGTGCCCTTGTGGGAAAGACCATAGAGAGGTCTGTGCCAGCTTGCTTGCTTGCACTTTGTTGGTGAGCACAACTCTTTACCTGCAATGGAACTGAACTGCAAAGTCTCACCAGCTGGTGAAACAGCTTTGGCCTCTATTTCACTTCCTGGCTTGTGGTTCTTGCGTCTGATGAATGCAAATCCCCAAGCTACTCATTCTGAATGGTGCCTATGGTAAAGCTTGAGTCTCACAGTAAATCATCAACTCATAATCCTCCCTTCAGCTGGAATTAAATGTGTCCCTCAGATTTCTCAGTCTGGAGACCCTTGCCAAGACAACAAAGGCCTGCCAGGTGGTTGGGGCTCAGGCAAGCATCTGCCAAGCTTCATGTTTGACCAAAATGACCACTGGGACACATGTATTCTGCAGATGTGTTGTCAGAATCAGCAGCAAAAAATGAAAAAGACCCCAACGTCTGCCTTTCAAATAAACATGTATGCCGTAATTTATTTCTAAATAAATAATTCCCACATATCTACTGTCCCTGGGCATAGAATCTCACATCCCTTTTGAAAAGCACATAGATAATGAAAAGGAAATATGTGGTGAAGGTGGCCAAGTTAGGTATCAAATCAAATGAACATATTAATTGGGTACCTACTATAATAATAGTGACTAAGATGTAGAGTTCTTTACCTCTTACGAAATGCCTCATGTATATTCTTCATTTGAGCATCACAACAGCCCATTAAAGATAAAACATGCATTACAGATCAATATTGTAAGCACTACTTCCAAAATTCAGCTATGGAATATACTTTTCCACCATAAAATTTCCACTGAGAAATATAAGGAAGACTTTCAGATCTTAATATTACTAGAGATTCAAGATTAAGGCCATTGATCAAGTTATTAAATTATACCACTAAAGTAAATTATATGTCATATTACATTATTAATATAGTAATATTATACCTTTTTACCTATAAAAATTTTCTCTGCCAAGAAAAATGCTTCCTTAAAGTTATAAACTAAGCTTCACACCTAATAAGTTTGGATTCAAATAAATGTTACATAAAACTAGATTAAAGGAGAAGAGTTTATAGTTTTACTAATAGCTGCCAAAAAGACATTTCCAATAAAAACTCTATGGATATTTGAATAGAAGGAAACTGCATACCTGTCAGAGAACTAGATTATCAGTGAAAATATTAGAAAAAAGAAATAAAGTTATGTTTATATTTAAACAATATAATTATATATTTAGAAAATCCAAAAGACTATTTTCAAAACTCTATTCATAAAGGATAATTTCATTAGATGGCTATATGAATGATAAATATAAAAATATATAATTTTAAAAATACTGTATCAGTAAGAAATTAAGGGGAAAAAATTATTACTACAATAATAATACTACAAAGTTCCAGTAGACAAATTTGATAGTACAGAACCTATGTGAACAAAATTATAAACTTTTACTATAAGGCAGAAAATAAAAGACTCAACACACTCCATTTGTAGAGGAAAAAGGAGAAAAGAAACAATAGAGAGCATAATATGTATAAAACATATAATAAAAGCCCCCAAAACGTTTATATACATTAACAATTTTTAACCAATATGTTATTTCCCCATTATAAAAGTTGAGGCACAGATCATTTTTTGGTAAAAATTTTAAAGTATAATGTTTTTAAAAGAGCTGAAAACAAATTGACACAGAAAAACTGAAAATAAAGAAATAAAGAGGTGACCTAGATAAAAACTAACAAATATTTTCAAGGATGTAGAAATAGTAACAAAATAGAATTTAAGAATATTATAGTAAGGACTATTAAGTATTTTGTTTAAGTTACAAATCTACCTAGAAGATTCAATGAGCGAGTGAGTGAAAGTCACTCAGTTGTGTCAGACTCTGCGGCCCCATGGACTACACAGTCCATGGAATTCTCCAGACCAGAATACTGGAGTGGGTGGCCATTCCTTTCTCCAGGGGATCTTCCCAACTCAGGGGTCGAACCCAGGTCTCCCAAATTGCAGTCAGTTTCTTTACCAGGTGAGTCACCAGGGAAGCCCTAGTCATCTACCTTTTTATGTACCTAACAATGTGGTTTTGAAATACATAAAGCGAAATTTATTAGAATTTCAAAGAGAAACTGAAAAAGCACAATGGACAAAAATCACAGAGATCTCAGATCCTTGAAGATTAAATAGATTTTTTAAAGAAAATTTAGAGATTTTAGTAACACAGTTAACAAGTTTGATCTCAGATAAATTTAGTTGTGTACCAATAAACAAAGAATTCACTTTGTTTTCAAACACTTGGAACATTCATAAAAATTGACAATGTAATGAATCACACAAAAACTCTGAGTAAATTCCAAGAAAGAGAAAAATACTCATCACAAAAGAAAAATTAGAAGTAAAATTAGAAGTAAAACATTAAGACCCTCTCCCACCACACACACACAAAATCAAAGTATATGAAAACTTAAAAATAAACTTCTAATTCTTGGATTAAAGAAGAAATCAAGATTTAAATTACAAATGATTTAGAAATAAAAGGTATGTGAGCTCTTAATACCAATACTTATGGACTGCAACCATGCAGAACTATGTGGAATATATATAATATAAATGTACAGATTTATATGTTCTAGAAAACAAAACTAAACTTCCAGCCCAAGAAACTGAAATAAACACAAATAAAATGGAAAGAATGTTAGACAAAAGCAGAAATTAATCAAAGTTAAGTAGAGTTGACCAATAAGTCAAAAAGTTGACTCTGAAAAAAACCTGTAAAACAAATTTCTAACAGGTCAGAATCTGGGAGGCAGTGGGATGGGAAGAGCTACAAATAGACATCATCAGTTAGTAGGAGAATTTCTAAATTTTATATATATATTTCTATCTCCATAGTTCTTACTTCCAGCAGCAGGCCTGTCTGAATCCTTTTTGCCGACCCAAGAAGGAGCACCTACAGGACCATTATTATCACCTTTGACAAGTGATGGTCAACACCTCAAGCTGTTGGCCAGCCCTGATCCCAAGGCCTGAAAAATCAGTCTACTGAAAGTCGGGCCCAGTTGTTCTTGCCAGTTTCTCTGTCTGTTCCCAACCCCAAGGCTGTGATCAGCCCTGACTTAGAAATGACCACCTACCTGAATGTTTAGCCCGAGGGCCACCTTTTGAGACTGCAAAAAATGGAAATTCCTGGTTAAGAAAGCAAAGAGAGAGATAAACCTGAGTAGGGCTTAGAAAATGCAGGGAAAAGAGAGATGAAATTTTCAAAAATCATTTGAGAAAAAAATAAATAGATACAAAAAAAAATCAGAGAGATCTGGTCAATGAAGACAGAAATCAGAACAATGGAATAAGGAATAAATAAGGACAAACCTCTCCAAACATTTCAGACTGAGCGAGGTCATTCTGCTCCAGGCAATTTACTAAGAGATGGTCCATGCCCCAAAAAATGCACTAAATGTTTACATTTTAAAGTAAAGAATTCAGGCTCCAACCTGTCACTAAATCCTGATCGGTTTCACTTAAAATATGACATATCCAGGATCCACCCACTTTTCTCTATCTATTACTACCAACCCAGTTCAAAGACTCACCTCTGCCCTTCCCTATTGCTTCAGTCCTTTCTTTTTTCATTTTTCAAGGTTAAATTTACTTATAATACCTTCTTAGAAGGCCTTTTACTATATATTCTGCATGTAAACATAACTACGCAGTTAGGAAACACAGACTTATATATGTTGATTGTGACATAACTTTTATCATGTCATATATGAAGTGCCCAAGATTTCAACTTTAAATACAACACATATTCAAAAAAGAGGGAAAAAACAGTAACATTTACTCATAGAGTTCTTCAGAATTTCAACTGAAAATTGATTCAGCTGATTACTAAATCAAACTTAGAATTCAAGAATTCTTTGAGCTTGTTATAGATGTGATTTAAAAAGTGACAGCCACCTCAAACTCTTTTCTATCTAAATAATAGCTTAAGAGCAACTGACAATCGGCTTGTTTAGAAACTATATAGGCTTGGAACTGAACCCTTTGCTTCTGCTCTAGCTCCCTACACTCTTCTCCAGCCAGGACCCAAAGCAAGCCTTTTACAGCTCAAATCATGGTATGTCTTTCCTCTGCTCACATTTTCCTAGTGGCTTCCCATCATCTCCCTGAGAGAAAATATAAAACATACAAGGTTCTATAGGATCTGACTGCCTCATCCCAAACCTCTTTTGACCTCCAGTCCTGCCACTCACCACCTCCCTCAGTGCCCACATTTTAGTCTTTAACTAAAATGACCTCCTTTCTGTTACTTCCCAATTATGTGCCGCCTCAGTGCCTTCGATCTTGCAGTTCCCTCTGCCTACAATGCTCTTCCCCAGACTTTCTCGGGGCTGACCCCTTCTCCTTCAGGCTTCAAGAGAGGCCTCACCATCCTATCTACAAAAACCACCTCCACTTCTCCCTCTGTCTCCCTTCTGGTTATTTAGTCATTAAGTCATATCTGACTTTTTTGCAACCCCATGGACTGTAGCCCGCCAGGGTCCTTTGTCCATGGGATTTCTCAGGCAAGAATACTGGAGTGGGTGGCCATTTCCTTCTCCAGAGGATCTTCCCAACTCAGGGATCCAACTTGCATCCCTTGCGTTGGCAAGCAGACTCTTTACCACTGAGCCGTCTGGGAAGCCCCTATCTCCCTTACCATCCTTTATTATTTTTCACTGCATTTGTTGTATATTTATTGGTATGTAGAAAAGAAAGAGAAGCCTCACCCAACAAGAGGTCTGGATTTTGTTCATGGTTGCTGAGAGGTGATCTCCAGGCCCTTGGAATGTACTGTCTCATGGGAGTGTCCTTTGCCTGGAGGCTTTGATCACTGGACAGTCTAACAATCTGATTTATGAATGGGGGCTTTGGACCATATCAGTTCTGACTTCCAGAGGAACTAGAAATTAAAGAGTTAATCTCAACCTCCAAAAGAAAAGAGATTAAAGACAGCTAGGTAGACAGTATGCAATCAAGCCCAGAAAAAAAGTCCAGACACTAAAAGCAAGGTGAGCATCCCTGGCAATATTCCATATGGATCTGCACACACAGTGGTGAGGGGCAGACAGTATCCCATGACTCCATGGAGTGAGGTCAACTGGAAGCCTCACATTTGGGCTTTCCTAAGACTCTACCATATGGGTCTCTTCCTTTGTCTGGTTCTAGTTTGTATCCTGTCCCTGTAATAAACCATATTCATAAGTATAATGAATAGCAAGCCCTGTGAGTTGTTATAGGAAGTTATCAAATCTGAGGACAGTTTTGCGGGTACCCCAAACCTGCCATTTATATCAGATCTGAAGGTAGTCTTGTGGGAGCTCTTCCCTTAGGCCTTACTGTTTAGCTAACTCTGGGTAATTGGGTTACTGTCTTCTCCCCACCCCTACCCCAATTAGGTTGCCATCTTCACAAGGTTTGATTCACTGCTATATTCCTAGAATCAGTACAATAAATATTTATTGAACTAGTTAATCTAAGAAGAGAAAACAATTCATCTTCGAGGGAAACAAATTGCATCATCTTTTGCAACCATCAATGCTAGAAGATGATATAATGTTCTTTACCAGCTTTCAGGGAAAATTTTATTACCCAGGAATCCTAGACTCTACCAATTTCTCATTCCTATATGAAGATGCAAAAAAAAAATCATATTCAAATATGCAAATTTTGAAAATAATAGTAAGTATATACCCTTCCTGGATAAAGATAGGACTTTCTAAGACATTTACAAAAACTGAAAGATGAACCAAATGCAAAGAAAATAGTAATAGTTGATAGTTTACTATATGCAAGCCACTCTCCTGGGTGCTTATAGTAGCTCACTTAAATCTTTTTCTGAAAATCAGTGAAGTAGCTACTATTATTATTCCCCATTTCCAGTGAGGATGACGAGACAGAGAGGTTCACTTTCCTGCTCAAAATCGTACAGCCAACAAGAGATGGCACCAGAAGTTGAACCTTAGCGTCTGGCTTCAAATTTCACACTCTTAGCTTTTACACGATATCGAATTTAATAAACCTTTAAACATAATTACAAAAGTTAACTCATGCAGCTAAATATTTATTTCAATGGCAGAAAATGAAGAAGAACTAAAAAGCTTCTTGATGAAAGTGAAAGAGAAGTGAAAAAGTTGGCTTAAAGCTCAACATTCAGAAAACGAAGATCATGGCATCCGGTCCCATCACTTCATGGGAAATAGATGGGGAAACAGTGGAAACAGCATCAGACTTTATTTTGGGGGGCTCAAAAATCACTGCAGATGGTCTTTGCAGCCATGAAATTAAAAGACGCTTACTTCTTGGAAGGAAAGTTATGACCAACCTAGACAGTATATTAAAAAGCAGATGTATTACTTTGCCAACAAAGGTCCGTCTAGTCAAGG
>SJYX01015844.1:0-33712 GCA_006410675.1 Oreotragus oreotragus
GCTGCGAGCACCGAAGAACCTGGGACTTAGACTGGACATTTCAAAGGGACCAATCATATTCATAGTAAGTATTTCTTTCCCTATGAAAGTGAAAGTAAAGTCGCTCAGTCGTGTCCGACTCTTTGCGTCCCATGGACTGTAGTCCACCAAGCTCCTCTGTCCATGGAATTCTCCAGGCAAGAATACTAGAGTGGGTTGCTATTTCCTTCTCCAGGGGATCTCCCCGACCCAAGGATCGAACCTAGGTCTCCCACATTGCAGGCAGATGCTTTAACCTCTGCACCACCAGGGATCATATTTCATACAAGCCTGTGTTCCACTTCCTTTTGTTGTAGCTATAGGAAATTTACAATTCAGTAAAACTTTACGTCCTGTAACTTGTATCAATTGCAAATTATATACTTGTCTTAACTCTTCTGTTTCCTTAAGAAATGAATCCCTTTTGATTCTTTGATCTTGACATAGTCTGTGGTTACCAATAAATCTCCAGCAGCCCTGGGAAGAAGGTCCTATGGCTGGACTTGCTTCCCGGTTACTTACTAAATTGCTCCAGCGGTCTAAACAATTCACTGGATGGCTGATTTTTTGGTATTTTGGGATTAATAACTATTTGTACCACTGCTGCCATCATTGGCATTGTTTTACAAACCTCAATTCAAACACATAATTTTATCCAAAACTGGACTAAAGATGCTCATACTATGTGGGCCACTCAGGCTCAGATAGATGAGGATATTCAAGATGAAATACAGGAATTAAAAACAGCCATCAAACGGGTTGGAGATCAATTAACAGATGTACAGAAATGGTGATGCTAAAATGTGATTGGAGCTCTACTCAATTTTGTGTTACTCCTGTTCAATTCAATCATAGCGCCTACAACTGGGAACAAACCAAATTTCATTTACAAAACATACATGATAATGCCTCTCTGAATGTACAATTATTACAAAAAGAACTCTTTGAAACCTTTTCTAATAATCTGCCCTCTTCCACTAATTTGGAAACTTTAGCTGAACAACTAGCTGATCAACTGTCTGGGCTAGACCCACGCGGACGGTTTCAAAGCATTACTCACAGCATCAGGTCTGGAGCTGTAATTTTGGTGATTGTCTTGACAACTATATTTGTCATCTACTGCTGCCTTCATGCAAAAATTGTTAAAACTAAACAAACTCTAATGGTCAGAACCCTTTTTACAAATATTATAAATAAGGGGGAATTATCAGGGATTAACAGGAGGATTCCTTCATGCTGTTTCTCATAAGTCCTCTGTTTCTTATCAGTGGAACAGCACGCTGCTCCCAGGACTGAGGTCATTATGTGAGACAGGCTCGAATCTCCTTCAGTAAACATTCTTTTTACGACAAAACTGCTTAGTCTCGATCCTCTTTCTTGAGCTATGGATTGTCTCCTGGCCTGGTGACCATTATTAATCCCTTGTTCCCTTGGTAATGGTTGCTGTACATTTGGTTTTCTGATCCTTATCATCGTCGAAAGAAATTTCTTTTTTTTTTTTTCCCGAAAGAAATTTCTTGTACAACAACCTATATACACTCACAGAAAGATCATTAAAGTACCTTTGCTCCATCAGAGCTTGGGTCCCCGTGTCTGTCTTTCTTTCTCTCTCTCTCTCCCTCCCTCCGGCTCTCTCTTTCACTTTCTTATCGTCGACTCTGGACCACCAGGTTCCGGTCCATTAAAGGACCCCAACACACAGGGTCACTTGCCTATGGCAGAGACTTCCACAGGGCTCAGGATTTGGGAGGGCAGTGGAAAATTGGTTCAGATTAAGAAATCTCTGAAATATGAGAATAATAATTCCTACCAGACAGGCTAGCAACCAGGCATAAGTGACCATTAACATCAAACAACCGTTTGGCAAGGCTCCTGGAACAAAGTGCCCCCCTGAGTATCATCCTTAACTAGCACCACCGTAATCAGTGGGTAGCATGCTCAAGACTCGAACCCAGACCTTCTCCCTCAGACGGCAGGTGCTTCCACCACCCACACCAGCAGTGTGGCAGCACAGATGGCTGTGGCATAAAGAGCTGCATGGAATCAGCAGCATGAATTTCCTTCAGTCTTACTAGCCTCCCCCAGTCTCTCTGTATGGAGAGGAAACAGTGCTAATAGAAACTGACATGATGACTACAAATAAACCAAAAGTCAATAATTCACCAGTTACTGGCTGATGTCTTGTTTGCTTTTAATATCCTCTTCTATGGACTGGAGGCGAAACACACTTTAATATATTTGTCTAGTCTATCTGTGCAGGTGGCAATCTGTTTCAAACTGTAACCATGTAACCATGTATTTATGTTTCATTGCTTTAAAAAAAAAATAATAATGGTATAGCTACTCAATTGTTTGAGGCTTCCCAGGTAGCTCAGTGGTAAAGAACCTGCCTGCAATCCAGTAAATTTGGGTTTGATCCCTGGATCAGGGAGATTCCCGGGAGAAGGAAACAGCAACCCACTCCAGTATTCTTGCCTTGGAAGTTCCATAGACAGAGAAGCCTGGCGGGTTACAGTCAGGGGTCACAAAAGAGTCAGACATGATTTAGCAGCTAAACAACAACCACCACTCAATTGTTTGCCTCATATCTGGAAATGGGCACTATCAGGAAGACCACAGGCCTGCTAGATCCATCTCCTTGACGTCATTTCAAGTGACGTGGGATTTCCTGAATGGGATTTTCCTCAGCCAACGTGGTTTGTTCTTTAGGATCTGAGTGTAACTTGCAATTCAGTAGCATTTTGTGCAAATGAGGTGTTCCATACTGGATCTCTACAGATATATTTCACAGCGTATCTTCAAGGGTTGGGGATTACACATAGCTGTGACTGCTAAAGTGATTTCAACAAAAACAATGATGAAAACAGAAATGGGTTTTATTTCCTGAGCATATACAGTATCCCAGGCGCCATGCTAATGCCTTTAGAATATGTGTGTGTGCATGCTAAGCCGTGTCCGACTCTTTGCAGCCCCATGAACTGTAGCCTTCCAGGTTCCTCTGCTATGGGACTTTCAAGGCAAGAATACTGGAGCGGGTTGCTGTTTCCTACTCCAGGGTGGGTTCCCGACCCAGGGATCCACGAATCTCTTGTGTCTCCTGCATTGGCAGGCAGATTCTTTACCACTAGCGCCACCTGGGAAGCCCTTAGAATACATAAGTCTATTTAACCCTGAAAACAACCAGAAAGGTGTCTCCATTTTTACAAAAAAAAAAAAGTACAGTTTGAAGACATTAAGTAACTTATCCAAGGACACACCCAGTAAGTGGTCAAGTCAGGATTTCAGTGCAGGTGGGCATATTTCCAAAGCCTGAGCTTTTTCCTCCACCGGGTGAGAGTAGTGGGCACACAGCGGGCCACTGGGAGAGTGTTCAGCCACAGGCTACAAATTGTTCCTCCCAACAACTTGGAGGGGGGTCTGCATGGAGAGCAGTCTGTGTGGTCACTGACGCCATATCAGCATCATCGGGAAACTTACCAGGAATGCAACTTGTTTCTACTGAATTGTTGGAAGGGAACTGCAGTCTGAATTTTAATACACTCTCCAGGTGAGAACCTCTGTATTCAGACTTACAGATGCAGAGGGCACTGAAGAAAGTTGTAAGGGATGGTGGAGGACAAGACCTCCTCAGTCTTCCACTCACTCTCCTGAGTACTTTCTACTGCAGCCTTGCCTGCACAAGGCACTGTCTGACATCAAGCCTGTGCACTTCATCAGGTCTCACCAGCCTCTCTCTCTGTTTTTCTGTATCCTGAGAGGAAACAGTGCACCTTAACAGAAACTGTGAGGGTGATTACAAATAAGCCCAAAGTCAGCAATTCACCAGTTGCTGACTGATGGCTAGTTTGCTTTTAATATTCCTGTGGGGTGAAGAAGGGTTGGGGAGGGCCCATTCTGAGCTATGGTTGGTGGCCTGTTTGCCCAAGAGCCCAAGCGTCTGGAGTCTTGGGGCAGGAGATGTTTATTTGCATTGAGCACAGACTGAATTAACTGTCATGGTCAGAGGCAGCTGCAACTTGGAAAAATCCAATTTGGCACTAGGAGTGCAGCTGGGAGCCTTGCTTAGCATGGTCCCCTAAAAAATTAGATTTAGTGCTTGTCATTGCACATTAAGCTATATCAGGTCCTTATCAGTTCCCCTTCTGGCCACATAAGCTCTCCTCTTGGTAGTGACTGAGCAATTGGCACATAACCTTCTCTGTTGCCTTTCCTTAGGCTTCCTGGAAAGATCCAGGGCCTCCTCTCTCAGATGAGTCATGAAGACATCTGTCCATGGAGCAGAGGAAGCTGGAGGCCCCCCTCACAGTAGAATGTACTCCATTAGCACCTTTCTAGAGGTAAAAAAAAAAAAAAAGAAAAGAAAAAGGGTAATCTGGGGGACAGTGAGTGGGAAAGATGAAACTGTAAGATTGGTCAAAAAGTCCATTTGGGTTTTTCCATAACGCAGAAAAACCCAAACTAATTTTTTGGCAAGCTCATTATCAATGATGGTGATGGTGGTGCTTGCTAATATTCTACAGGTAAAAAGCATTTTCACAGATTATGTCACTTATTCCTCAGTTGTTCATTCGCTAAGTCATGTCTGACTCTTTGTGACCCCGTGGACTGCAGCATGCCAAGCCTCCTTGTCCCTTACTATCTCCTGGAGTGTGCCCAAGTTCATGTCCACTGAGTCAGTTATGCCATCCAACCATCACATCCTCTGCCGCCCTCTTCTTCTTTTTCCATCAGTCTTTCCCAGCATCAGGGTCAGATTTACCCTCTGAACTCTTAGCATCCTGACAGTCATTTTAGTGATAGGAAAGTGAAGCTCAGAAAGCCGATGTGATTTGTACAAGTTTGCATAGCAAATTAATGGAGCTGAAAGGAAAAGCCAAGGTCATCTGACGAGCAGTCATTCATCCACACAGCTAGGTGAGTTGCCCCTCCATCACCCCTGTCAAGCCCTCCCACTCTGTACTGGGGACTGCTTCTTGAAGGAACTGCCTACCCAATCAGGCGAGATTCACAGATGCAGACAGGAGAGGTAATTTGATGAAGGAAGAATGCTGTCCCTCTATGACTCTCAAGATCTGGCCCTGATGATGCTTACCAATGACCTCAGAAAGGGTCCCTGGCCCATACCTCTGCCAAAATTCATGTTGAGGACCAAGGTCACTTACCTAACTGCCACTCAGGAGCACACATGGTCTGCAGCATCCAGATAGGCAATGTGGGCTCCAGCATGGCCACCCCCATGTTGGCAAAGCAGATGGAGCCTGGGGAGACAGTCCAGTGAGCCCCTGAGGCAGTCCTGAAGCTCAGATCCTTCCTCCCAAAGGGAGGCAATGTCAGCTTACCTGCAGCCACCAGGATATAAGGGTCTCTGAGAAGCATGAGGAGTGGAGTCCCCTTGGCACTCTGAGAACACAGACAAAAAANACCTCTGTATTCAGACTTACAGATGCAGAGGGCACTGAAGAAAGTTGTAAGGGATGGTGGAGGACAAGACCTCCTCAGTCTTCCACTCACTCTCCTGAGTACTTTCTACTGCAGCCTTGCCTGCACAAGGCACTGTCTGACATCAAGCCTGTGCACTTCATCAGGTCTCACCAGCCTCTCTCTCTGTTTTTCTGTATCCTGAGAGGAAACAGTGCACCTTAACAGAAACTGTGAGGGTGATTACAAATAAGCCCAAAGTCAGCAATTCACCAGTTGCTGACTGATGGCTAGTTTGCTTTTAATATTCCTGTGGGGTGAAGAAGGGTTGGGGAGGGCCCATTCTGAGCTATGGTTGGTGGCCTGTTTGCCCAAGAGCCCAAGCGTCTGGAGTCTTGGGGCAGGAGATGTTTATTTGCATTGAGCACCGACTGAATTAACTGTTATGGTCAGAAGCAGCTGCAACTTGGAAAAATCCAATTTGGCACTAGGAGTGCAGCTGGGAGCCTTGCTTAGCATGGTCCCCTAAAAAATTAGATTTAGTGCTTGTCATTGCACATTAAGCTATATCAGGTCCTTATCAGTTCCCCTTCTGGCCACATAAGCTCTCCTCTTGGTAGTGACTGAGCAATTGGCACATAACCTTCTCTGTTGCCTTTCCTTAGGCTTCCTGGAAAGATCCAGGGCCTCCTCTCTCAGATGAGTCATGAAGACATCTGTCCATGGAGCAGAGGAAGCTGGAGGCCCCCCTCACAGTAGAATGTACTCCATTAGCACCTTTCTAGAGGTAAAAAAAAAAAAAAGAAAAGAAAAAGGGTAATCTGGGGGACAGTGAGTGGGAAAGATGAAACTGTAAGATTGGTCAAAAAGTCCATTTGGGTTTTTCCATAACGCAGAAAAACCCAAACTAATTTTTTGGCAAGCTCATTATCAATGATGGTGATGGTGGTGCTTGCTAATATTCTACAGGTAAAAAGCATTTTCACAGATTATGTCACTTATTCCTCAGTTGTTCATTCGCTAAGTCATGTCTGACTCTTTGTGACCCCGTGGACTGCAGCATGCCAAGCCTCCTTGTCCCTTACTATCTCCTGGAGTGTGCCCAAGTTCATGTCCACTGAGTCAGTTATGCCATCCAACCATCACATCCTCTGCCGCCCTCTTCTTCTTTTTCCATCAGTCTTTCCCAGCATCAGGGTCAGATTTACCCTCTGAACTCTTAGCATCCTGACAGTCATTTTAGTGATAGGAAAGTGAAGCTCAGAAAGCCGATGTGATTTGTACAAGTTTGCATAGCAAATTAATGGAGCTGAAAGGAAAAGCCAAGGTCATCTGACGAGCAGTCATTCATCCACACAGCTAGGTGAGTTGCCCCTCCATCACCCCTGTCAAGCCCTCCCACTCTGTACTGGGGACTGCTTCTTGAAGGAACTGCCTACCCAATCAGGCGAGATTCACAGATGCAGACAGGAGAGGTAATTTGATGAAGGAAGAATGCTGTCCCTCTATGACTCTCAAGATCTGGCCCTGATGATGCTTACCAATGACCTCAGAAAGGGTCCCTGGCCCATACCTCTGCCAAAATTCATGTTGAGGACCAAGGTCACTTACCTAACTGCCACTCAGGAGCACACATGGTCTGCAGCATCCAGATAGGCAATGTGGGCTCCAGCATGGCCACCCCCATGTTGGCAAAGCAGATGGAGCCTGGGGAGACAGTCCAGTGAGCCCCTGAGGCAGTCCTGAAGCTCAGATCCTTCCTCCCAAAGGGAGGCAATGTCAGCTTACCTGCAGCCACCAGGATATAAGGGTCTCTGAGAAGCATGAGGAGTGGAGTCCCCTTGGCACTCTGAGAACACAGACAAAAAATACTTCATCTATACAGTGTATAAGCCTCTCCTGTTTCACAGAATCTGAGAGCATGCAGGCAGGATCTTAGAGACCACCTGCATCAGCTCCCTTACTGCAGAGATCAGCCACCCACAGGTCACAGATGGAGAAGTGATGTACCAGTGTCACAGAGTGAGCTGGTGGCCACCACATGGCCCCTGTGTGAAAGGCAGTCACAAAGGGTGGGACAACATATTCCAGACATAAGTCCTGCCTTCAAATGACCACCAACCAGATCAGAACGGGTTGTCAGCAAGGCTGCCACTGGACAACAGGTGTCTGGATGCCTAGCCCCTCCACTTGATCTCCGCAGCACTGACATTTATCCAGGGAGAACCTAGGCAGATCACTGAGCTCCAGAGGTGAGCCCAGAGTTGACAACTCACAGAGCTGCTCAGGCCTTCTGAATGCTTTGTTCTGACAATGTGGAGCCATATTGGACTGGCATTGCCAAAGAAGCCTGAACATATAGATTAAAATGTTAGCCTGAATGTCCAATTATAACACTGCCTGTCCTTCAAAAAACTCCATTCCAGCCATATTTAGTCATCTACCTTCCTTCCAAGCATACCAGCAAGCCCTTGGTCATCCTGGTTACCTTTCCCTAAACTCCCTTCCTCCTTTTTCCAATAGGTCCAAACCTCAGGCATTCGTCAAAGTCAAGCTTAAATGGCCCCTTCTTACCCACAGTGTTCCCTAACTCAGTAGCTGGAACTTTGCTCTCTTAAACTGCCTAAGCACTATGTCCTAATCCATGGTATTTACCACCTTCTATCTTATTTACTCCAGTGTTCATCGCAGCACTATTTACAATGGCCAGGACATGGAATCAACCTACATGTCCATCAGCAGAGGAATGGATAAAGAAGATGTGGGACATGTATACACAATGGAATATCACTCAGCCATAAAAAGGAATGAAGAGATGCCATTCGTGGCAACATGGATGGGACCTAGAGGTTGTCAGATGAAGTGAAGCCAGAAAGAGAGAGACAATGCCATATGACACCACTCACATGTAGAATCTAAACAAGGGCGCAAATGACGCTATCTACAATCAGAAATGCAGTGACAGATGCAGAAAACAAGCTTATGGCTACCAGGGTATGAGGGGTGGGGGAGAAATAAACTAGGAGATGGAGATCACCACATATACACTACTAGACATAAAATAGACAACCAATAAGGACTAATGTATACCACAGGAAAGTCTACTCAGTACTCTGTAATGACCTATATGGGAAAAGAGTGGATACATGTATAACTGATTCACTTTACTGTACACCTGAAACTAACACAACATTGTGCATCAATTACACAGAAATAAATTTTTTAATAGCTTAATGGTTGACTTGATAAATAGGTTTAATAATTTTGATACGATAACCCTCTCTGCATACACACAGGGATGGATTATAATATTCAGAGATACTGCAACTAAAAAGATCATGCCCTCTCCCATATATAATTCAAAGTAAAGAGGCAGATCTAAATCATAAAATGTACTTAAAGAAGTTCAATAAACCTTTTGACTCAACAATCTTACTTTTTGAAATTTACTCTAAAGATTACCTCCAATTTTAGAAAAATGCATATATACAAGATTATCAGCAATAAGTGAACCGTGAACTTCCAGATGTTCAAGCTGGTTTTAGAAAAGGCAGAGGAACCAGAGATCAAATTGCCAATATCTGCTGGATCATCGAAAAAGCAAAAGAGTTCCAGAAAAACATCAATTTCTGCTTTATTGACTATGCCAAAGCTTTTGACTGTGTGGATCACAATAAACTGTGGAAAATTCTGAAAGAGATGGGAATACCAGACCACCTGACCTGCCTCTTGAGATACCTGTATGCAGGTCAGGAAACAACAGTTAGAACTGACCATGGAACAACAGACTGGTTCCAAATAGGAAAAGGAGTACGTCAAGGCTGTATATTGTCACCCTGTTTATTTATCTTATATGTAGAGTACGTCATGAGAAACACTGGACTGGAAGAAGCACAAGCTGGAATCAAGATTGCTGGGAGAAATATCAATAACCTCAGATATGCAGATGACACCACCCTTATGGCAGAAAGTGAAGAGGAACTAAAAAGCCTCTTGATGAAAGTGAAAGAGGAGAGTGAAAAAGTTGGCTTAAAGCTCAACATTCAGAAAACGAAGATCATGGCATCTGGTCCCATCACTTCATGGNCTAGACAGTACATTAAAAAGCAGAGATATTACTTTGCCAACAAAGGTCTGTCTAGTTAAGGCTATGGTTTTTCCAGTAGTCATGTATGGATGTGAGAGTTGGACTGTGAAGAAAGCTGAGCGCCGAAGAACTGATGCTTTTGAACTGTGGTGTTGGAAAAGACTCTTGCGAGTCCCTTGGACTGCAAGGAGATCCAACCAGTCCATTCTAAAGGAGACCAGTCCTGGGTGTTCATTGGAAGGACTGATGCTGAGGCTGAAACTCCAATACTTTGGCCACCTGATGTGAAGAGTTGACTCATTGGAAAAGACCCTGATGCTGGGAGGGATTGGGGGCAGGAGGAGAAGGGGATGACAGAGGATGAGATGGCTGGGTGGCATCACTGACTCAATGCACAAGAGTTTAGGTGAACTCTGGGAGTTGGTGATGGACAGGGAGGCCTGGTGTGCTGCAATCCATGGGGTCACAAAGAGTTGGACATGACTGAGCGACTGAACTGAACTGACAAGATTATTAGGCTTCCCTGATAGGTCAGTTGGTAAAAAATCTGCCTGCAGGAGATCCCAGTTTGATTCCTGGGTTGGAAAATCTGCTGGAGAAGGGGTAGGCTATCCACTCCAGTATTCTTGGCTTCCTTTGTGGCTTAGCTGGTAAAGAATCTGCCTGCAATGCAGGAGGCATGGGTTCAATCCCTGGGTTGGGAAGACCTCCTGGAGGAGGGAAAGGCTAACCACTCCAGTATTCTAGCCTAGAGAATTCCATGGACTGTATAGTCCATGGGGTCACAAAGAGTCGGACATAACTGAACGACTTTCACTTTTACAAGATTATTAATTGCAGCACTATTCATATCTGCAAAATGCTGGAAATTACTGAAATGCTCAAGCATAGACGATAGCATAAAACATGGAATGCATACAATGGTATGCCAGCCACTTTTTAAAAATATGTAGAACTAATGTTAATCCATCCAAAAATCAAAATTATTCCAGAAAGTACCAAAAGGCAATCATTTCTCTAGTCATACTTTTGATACTACAGGGGTAAGGCTTTCATACCAAGGAATTCTCCAGTTCTCTGGACCAACTGAATGTCCTGACAATTCAATTCAATTCTGACACTAATTACTTGCCTGCAATTCAGGAAACCCAGGTCCAGAAGATCCCTGGAGAAAGGAATGGAAACCCACTCCAGTATTCCTGCCCGGGGAATTCCATGGATAGAGGACTCTAGCAGTCTAAAGTCTAGGGTGTTGCAAAGAGTTGGACATGATTGTGCAAATAACACTTTCACTTTCACGGTGTAGGCCCCACAAAGTGAATCCCACTTCAGATACAAGTCACAGGTAGCGCACCCAAAGGGCACCCACAGCACTGTCTGGCTTGGATACAAAATCAAGATCTTTGGATCAAACTTTCCCATATTGTCTGTACTTTCTTATTTCTCTTCATGGTCTGATGTGAATTTCTCAGAGCCATCTCTGTCTTGGAGTCAGATAAAGACCAACTCTGATATTTAACTGCTACAGAATGGCAGTCTGTAAGGCTGCTCTGGGGGAAAACGTTGTTTGGATGGCCTCCAAGGTCTTCTTTACCTCTGAGATGTTAAGATGTTATAACTATGAATACTCAGGTCCCAGTGTCATTGTCACCCTGGTTCTGAATTGCTGTATATGACTCAGTAGTAGTCATCGTCATTATCGTCGCCATGAAAGGTTTTTCTGACTCTCCATAAGGCCCTTCCTCCATCTCGGTCCAGTATCAAGCCAGACTTCCTCCCCCTCCCCCACACGATCCTAAATACGACCCTCTTGGGAATCCAGGACAGTTCTAGCTTTCTCCAGCTCCACTCCCCTTTCTCCTTGTGGCTTAATAGGGATGGTCCGGGCAAGCCTGGATCCCTGCACTCAGCCATTCTCTCTCTGTCGGCAATGGCGCTTGGTATTCACTCACCTCAGGAGAGACTTTGGAAGGCTGTAGGATGCAGAGTTGGAGTGCTAAGAAAGGAAGAGAGAGAGAGAACTAGTTCAGTGTGTCCACTTACTAGCTGGAAGATCCAATGATGGTCACGTTGTCAGTTCTCTGCTCCTTACAGATCTAGTTCCCTGAGCTGCTTCCCTCTTTCTTACAGTGGGGCAGCCCCTGATCCACCCAGACATGTCTACCCGGACACCACAGCATAATCCATTTCCAACCTGACTGGGACTCTCACCTGTCCGGTGACTCACCTCCATCCAGGAGAGCCAGGAAGGCCAAGATGAGGAAGGGTACAGTCTTTCCCAAAAACACATACGTCACACTTCCAAAGGGGGCCCCTACTGAAAGGAAAACAGCCATGGATTCCAGAGGTGAGGAGCAGTCCCCAGGGAGCATGACCCATTCATGTTCATCCAGTGAGCACTTCATGAGGGCCTACAAGGGGCTGAGCACTGCAGGAAACATAAGCCTCTGAGGATTCAGAGATGAAGCAGACCTGCTTTCAAGGGGTTCCATTTCTAGTGGAAGAAATGTGTGAGTAGGCATGGGGGGGGGTGTGTGACCCAAATAATTAGAACATGATGAAAAGTAAAGGTTCCATGTAAAGAAATTAAACTCCGATAATAAAAATAATAATAATTAAATTTTTTTTTAAAAAGGGGAAAGAAAAGTAAAGTTTACATCTTCAAAGTGACAGTTAATCAGCCGCTTCAGTCATGTCCGACTTTGTGACCCTATGGACTGTAGCCCAACAAGCTCCTCTGTCCATGGGATTCTCCAGGCAAGAACAATATAATGGGTTGTATTTCCCTCTTGGAGGGATCTTCCCAACCCAGGGATCAAATCCACATCTCCTCCATTGGCAGGTGGGTTGTTTACCACTAGCACCACCTGGGAAACCCATGTAATCACAGTAGAGTGAGTTCATGTGGCCATAGGGGCTTTGTTAAGTAGTTAATACAGGTGGGTGTAAAGCATGTGTGAAGAACACAGAGGTGTCAGAAAAAAAAAGAAGTGTGGATCCAGATATAAGAAACTCCCTGTCACTAGAATAGAAGTATTTGGGAGACCAGGACAGTGGGAACTTCTGGTGGCTCAGCAGTAAAGAATCCACCTGCCAATGCAGGAGATGTGGGTTAAATACTTGGGTCAGGAAGATTTCCCTGGAGAAGGAAATGCAACCCACTCCAATACTTGCCTGGAGAATCCCATGGACAGAGGAGCCTTGTGTGCTACAGTCCATGGGGCCACAAAGCGTCAGACACAACTTAGCAACTTAACAACAACAACCCTGTTACTAAAATAGGAGTGTTTGGGAGACAGGAGAGTGGGGAAGGCTGAGACTGAATAGTCAAGGGCTCCATGTATGCAAGTAAAGCATGTATTTGGTCTTGTGGGCAAGAGAAGCACCAGGGCTTTTCTGGTTGGGGAGGAAAACAAGCTCTGGGCATAGAAAGCTTCTTCCAGAGGCATCTAGAAGGAAGGAGGCAACATACAGATCAGGCAGGCAGCTGATGCCATGTTCTAAGTGAGATGTGAAGAGAAACTGGCCTTGAGCAAGGAGGATATAGTGGGCTTATTCATTTGGGAGTGAAAGGTGATAAAGGAGACAAGGAGGCACCCACATTTTAGCTTGGGTGTTTGGGGAACTGGATACTAACACAGAGCAGAACTTTGGCTCCCTGTCCTCACCATGGGGGTAAAGAGTAGGGCCAGGGGAGAGATGCTTGGTATCTTCTTCTCAATTAGCTTGCACACTCTTAGAGGGCAGGAACCACATCTGAGACTTCTGAGCTATATGCCCTTTGTGCTAGCATTGTACTTGGCATGTACATAATGCCCTAGGAAAGACTGNTGTGGGTTAAATACTTGGGTCAGGAAGATTTCCCTGGAGAAGGAAATGCAACCCACTCCAATACTTGCCTGGAGAATCCCATGGACAGAGGAGCCTTGTGTGCTACAGTCCATGGGGCCACAAAGCGTCAGACACAACTTAGCAACTTAACAACAACAACCCTGTTACTAAAATAGGAGTGTTTGGGAGACAGGAGAGTGGGGAAGGCTGAGACTGAATAGTCAAGGGCTCCATGTATGCAAGTAAAGCATGTATTTGGTCTTGTGGGCAAGAGAAGCACCAGGGCTTTTCTGGTTGGGGAGGAAAACAAGCTCTGGGCATAGAAAGCTTCTTCCAGAGGCATCTAGAAGGAAGGAGGCAACATACAGATCAGGCAGGCAGCTGATGCCATGTTCTAAGTGAGATGTGAAGAGAAACTGGCCTTGAGCAAGGAGGATATAGTGGGCTTATTCATTTGGGAGTGAAAGGTGATAAAGGAGACAAGGAGGCACCCACATTTTAGCTTGGGTGTTTGGGGAACTGGATACTAACACAGAGCAGAACTTTGGCTCCCTGTCCTCACCATGGGGGTAAAGAGTAGGGCCAGGGGAGAGATGCTTGGTATCTTCTTCTCAATTAGCTTGCACACTCTTAGAGGGCAGGAACCACATCTGAGACTTCTGAGCTATATGCCCTTTGTGCTAGCATTGTACTTGGCATGTACATAATGCCCTAGGAAAGACTGTGGCCAAGAAAAGGGGTGACAGAGGATGAGATGGTTGGATGGTATCACTGACTCAATGGACATGAGTTTGAGTAACCTCAGGGAGACAGCAAAGGACAGGGAAGCCTGGAGCACTGCAGTCCAAGGGGTCACAGAGTTGGACACAACTCGGAGGCTGAGCAACACAGGGTATATAATACGTGCTCAGTAAAAGTGTGTGTCTTGTTGGACTAAATGAGTAAACTAGATTTCGAATGAACCTCAAAGAAAGTACAACCTCAGGATTTGGAGCTGGGGATTGGAGCCTAGAAAATCTGAGTTCGTATTCCGTCTCTGGCATTTCTTGGCCATGTGACCTTGGATGGCTGTGAACATTTTTAATCCTCATCTGTGTAATGGGGACAATCATTCCTCCTTCACACTGTGGTGGTGAGGATTTTAAAAAGATTCTGTATATATTTAGCACAAAATCTGGCAGATAGCATGGTCCCCAGTTGAAAGCACTGGCCATGTATGGAAGCAGAGATGAGGCAGCTGCTGCTGCTGCTGCTGCTGCTGCTAAGTCGCTTCAGTCGTGTCCGACTCTGTGCGACCCCATAGATGGCAGCCCACCAGGCTCCCCCGTCCCTGGGATTCTCCAGGCAGCTGCTAACATGTGAAGATTCACTTCTTTGAGTAGACTAAGTGTCTGGACCATCCCCAGCCCCTTATAGGCTATTCAGCTTCTTAAAGGGAAAGAGATTCTGCTTTCCCTGGGCAGAATTTCAGAAGGAATCAAAACATGGTTGGACAGAGAAGGAAGGAAAATACTGTTTTCCAAGACCTTAGAAATACCTGCCTTCTGGAGATATCTCCCAGGTGCCACTCACCCAGCACTCCCAAGGCCAGGCCCCCCAAAGCAATTCCCATGGCCCGCCCTCTCTCGTGGTCATCCGTGTAGACACAGGCCAGCATCCCGAGACCTGAAAGGAGAAAGGCAGGCAGAACTAGCATACTGTCTCTGCCACTCTCACTGAGTCCTTGGTCTCATCCGATTACATCTCCAGGAGTCATCTTAATTCGAGTTTCAATTGGAAGGGTTTTACAGAACCTAACTCATAGTATTTTATACGTACTATCCCCAAGGGTCCCCCAAATGCCCACATGCTCATCCCTTCTGCTCAGAATATTATTGGAAGTGTAAAAGTCTTTGAATGGAGAATACCATTATCCAGTGATCCTGCATTTCATATCACTTTATCATTTCCTTGTACATTTCCCTGAATCCATGGGTAGGGAGTAGGTCAAGGGAATGAAAACCCATTGGCACAGAACACTGCTCTATTCAATGAAGGTGCCCATGGAAGAGTATGAAAGCGCCTGGGAGAGAGTATGGGCTGGGCTCTTACTTCCACTTACTTACACGTACAATGGCATAAAACCTCTACTTCACAGGATTACATGAAGTCATGTATTTGATAATACTTTGCAAACTGGGATGTTGTTACCAATAGTATCAATATTACTGTTTCTATAAAACATTAAGAGGGGGACAGAGAAAAGACCACAAAATGGCATCAAATTAAAACCTTGCCGACTGTACCTTTTGCCTTGGGCTTGGTCTGACCTGAGCTAACTCCACCTAAGTATTACCAGAGAAAGTTACATCAGGCTTAGGGATTTAGAGGCCCGGCCAGCAACTCTATAATTATCTTGTTTTTGAGTCACAATTTCTGCATTTTCTGTTTATAGTTTCCTTAATTTCTTCATATAAATTTTATAGGGTCTGAAGGTATTAATAGCAAGAGATTGGTAAGAAATATGTGTGTGTTTAAGATGTCAGCATTACCTGCAACAGATGAAAATGAAGATCCAATGCCTTGAAGAGTTCGGGCCACAAAGAGCAGAGTATAGGTACCAGAAAAGGCGAACACTGGGCAAAGAGAAGAGCAGGAATTCCCCAGTTAGCAAATGGTCTGGCCACTGGTAGATGGGCTCATGATACTACAGACATGAGCCATTATGCTCATGTTTTAATAAAGAGGGATCACTGCTCCCTGTTTTCAGAGCTGCTTTTCTAATCCTCTCCCTTAATTAGGATTGCATTATAACTGAGATGAAGACTGAGAAACAAAAGAAGCATAAACTGCTGCACCACATGGCGGACAGAAGGCAGGGTGCCCACACTTCCTGCTTAAAGCCCAACATCCTGCCCACTGAGTCAGGGCTGACCAAGTAACCCAATGACCTGGACTGAGAACTAGTCCCTAGATCCTGCTTTGGGTTCCCCATATGCCACAGCCTGATTTGATCTTTGCCATCGCTGGGTCCTACTGGGTCATCTGGAGTGGGAGACAAAAGCTATATGTACTTGAAGGTCCATGGGTATTGGGTAGAAAAGAATATCTTGTGATTCAATCGGATTCCTCCCCTCATATTGGAAAGTCTTTTAGCCAAGTCAGATCAGGGAGTATTTATTAAGTAACACTGACCATGCAGCTGTGCTGAACTCTGCAGCAATGTGAAACAAAGAGACCACCCAGTTCCGCCCTTGAAGAGATGCAGTCTACTAGAGACTAACAAGCCCGCATGAAACTGAAGGTTAGGAGTAGGTTATCAGAGACTAAATTACAGAGTGTTGGAGGTAAGGTTGATGCGTCCAGACATGTCTCACCCCATATTCTAAGACAACACCGCAGAAAGGGAGAAGACTTGCTCCCAAAGTGTCTGCATCAGCAACGTTGAACCCCTTTGCCCATTCATTACAATGGCTGTGCTTTTAATCTTCCCCCATTACTTCCCCGCATGATCACACCGTCTCCCAAACATGCAAATGATTGGCCTCTCCCTGCCACACTTCCAGCGATCTCTTCCAGGCTTTCTGATTTTAGTCTGTTCAAGGTCTGCTACCCCAGTGTCCTCTGTTAGACCAACTCATCCCTGTTTGCCCAGAACCTTCATGATTTTATTTTTATTTGTTTATTTTATTGGTGTATAGTTGCTGCTTCACAATGTTGTGCTAGTTTCTGTTGTACAATGAAGTTAATCAGATATATATATATATATATATATACACACACACATATATTTCCTCCTTTTTGGACCTCCTCTGCACCCACCCATTCCACCCATCTAGGTCAAGAGGCATGTGAAAAGATGATCAACATCACTAATTATTAAAGAAATGAAGATCAAAACTTCAATGAGGTATCACCTCACACTGGTTAGAATGACCATCATCAAAAAATCTACAAACAATAAAGGCTGGAGAGGGAGTGAAGAAAAGGGGATCCTCTTGCACTGTAGGTGGGAATGTAAATTGATGCAGCCACTATGGAGATCAGTATGGAGGTTCTTTAAAAAACCGAAAATAAAACTACTTTATCTTATTTTATTGGCCACATCTTACAATATGTGGGACCTTAGTTCCTCAATTCCAACCAGGGAGTTGAACCTGTGCCCCTTGCATTGGCAGCATGGAGTCCTAACCACTGGACCAGAAGGGAAGCCTCTAGGACCTTTGAGTATTAAAATCAAAAGTCTCACATCCTGGGAAGCCCCTCAATCCCAGGCAAACTGGGGGGTTGGTCCCCCCTGTTTAAGAAGACCAAAGTAATTTTGCACCCCTAACACAGGCCACCATTTAACTCTGAATTACATTAAGTTTGTTTTCCAGCTAGGGGCCCTTAGGGAGAGTGATGGGCATCAGCAACCTCATTTAGTACTTAAAAACCCTGAAGGGGACTTCCTTGGTGACACAGTGGATAAGAATCTGCCTGCCAATGCAGAGAACATGGATTCAGTCCCTAGTCCAGGAAAATTCCACTTGCTGCGGGGCAACTAAGCCAGAACGCCACAACCATTGAGCCTGTGCTTTAGAGCCCTGGAGCCAAAACTACTGGGCCTGCAGGCCTAGAGCCTGTGCTCCACAGCAGGAGAAGCCACAGCAATAAGGAGTCTGAGCACTGCAGTGAAGAACAGCCCCCTCACTGCAGCTGGAGAAAAGCCGGCGCAGCAACGAAGACCAGTCCGGCCAAAAATAAAAGAAACACTTTAAAAAAGAAAAAAGACAAAACCCTGAAGGAATGCTACATAGGATCCCCTAAACACCAAATGTTTGCTAGAGTTAGGCCAACTGAGTATAGCAACACTGGTTATGGTATCGAAATAATAATTATTATTTAATACACACAGTTTGGTAGATAAGAAAGCTTTCAAAACATGAGTTCTTGGCAGAGAATCAGGCGAGGACCTTATGCTGAAAAGTATGGGATCCACTAGCAGACTGCATTATCTCATTTTGCAGCGTGTGTGTTGTGCCTTCCAGGCAAGCATCAAGTGCCCAGGGAAGCCCCTGGGGTCCAGTGGTCAAGAATCGCTTGCCAATGCAGAGGGCATGGATAGCATACCTGGTCCAGAAAGACCCCACTTGCTGTGGGGCAGCTAAGCCAATGCACTGCAGCTACTGAAGCCTGTATGCCTAGAGTCTGCGCTCTGCCACAAAAGCCACCGCAACGATGAGATTGAAAGAATAGGCCCCTCCCCCCAACCAGAAAGAGCCCGTGCACAGAACGAAGACCCAGCACAGCCAAAAATAACGCAAATAAATAAATAAATAAATACATCTTTTTTAATGGAGTTTATTCAAAAAAAAAAAAAAATCTGCCTTCCAATGAAGGGGACATGGATCCAGTCCTTGGCCAGAGAACTAAGATCCCACATGCCATGAGGCAGCTAAACCCATGTGTGGCAATGGCTGAACACATGCTCCACAACTAGCGAGCCCGTGTGCTGCCAGCGACAGAGCCCACGCGCTCCGGAGCTCGGGCACCACAGCTGGAGAGCAGCCCATGCAACACAACGAAAGAGCCTGCTTGCCGCAATGAGGACTCAGTGTAGCCAAAATGAATAAGAACTCCTGGAGCTCTTAGAACTCCAAGATGTGTAGAACCACATCTTTTCGTTCTTTACATTCCCTCAGTGACTTTTCACCATCAAGGCATCATACATATGCACCAGAGAAATGATTTATATCTATTTCATTAGATGAAACAGAGCACCTCATTATTTTTTAATTTACTGCTTAGCATAGGTTGGGGCTTCCCTGATAGCTCAGTTGGTAAAGAATCCACTTGCAATGCAGGAAACTCCAGTTCAATTCTGGAGTCAGGAAGATCTGCTGGAGAAGGAACAGGCTACCCACTCCAGTATTCTTGGGCTTCCCTTGTGACTCAGCTGGTAAAGAATCTGCCTGCAATGTGGGAGACCTGGGTTCAACCCCTGGGTTGGGGAGATCCCTTGGAGAAGGGAAAGGCTACCCACTCCAGTATCCTGGCCTGGAGAATTCCATGGACTGTATAGTCCATGGGGTTGCAAAGAGTCGGATACGACTGAGTAACTTTCCCTTTCTTCACTTTCAGCCTAGGTTGAGCTCCTAGAAGTTCAATAAAGATTTCCAACTTTAAGCTCTTCATTTTCTGTGATTCAACTAGAATGTCACAAGTAGGCTGACGTTCTCAGATAGAACTTCACACACGGAGCTCCTGCACTTTGTACCTTCCAGCCCTGAATGAAACAAGTTCCTGTTAAGCACTCGTAGAAAGGAGTCAAGTTCTATGCTGGAAGGGATGGAAACTTCAGGAGGAACAACAGGCAAAATAGAAAAGTAATAGAAAGGCAATAAGGAAAATAAGAGAGAGGGACTTCCGGTGGTCCAGTGGTTAAGAATCCGCCTGTCAACGCAGGAGACAAGAGTTCCATCCCTGGGCCAGGAGGCTCCTACATGCCTCAGGGCAGCTAAGCCCCTGCACCGAAACTACTGAGCCCGTGAACCCTAGAGCCTGTGCTCTGAAACAAGGGAAGCCCTCGCGCTGCAGCTAGAGAGTAGCCCCCACTCGCCGAAACGAGAGAGACCCCACACACATCACCAAAGGCCCAGCACAGCCACAAGTAAGTGAATTAAAAAACTGGAGAAGAGAAACCAGAGGGAGAATGGGAGGAGAGGCAGCAGAGGCACCAAGCTGCCTTCCCTTTATCAACCTCTCCCCAGCCCCTCACCCTCTCCCCATTTTCATTCTTTCTTATTTTTTCAGGGTCAATTTCCAGGTATATTTTATTTCACTTAATATTCTCATGTTATCTCCATTTTATTGGGAACATTTATCTGATGCTGGGTAGACTATTTGTCTTTCTCTTTCTTGTTTCCTTAGCAAATTTATTTTCTAAATCTATAACCTTTAATGGCCTTCCTTGAAGGCAGTAAACTTTTTCGAATTTGCCAGTTGCTATTGACCAATTTAGATGTTTTGTTAGTTGCCCTTTACCCTTGTAAATCAAAATACTATGACCTATTCTCAAAGATGGGAGGTTTGTACTAAACTCATTCAAGGGATTACTCACACACACACACACACACACACACACACACACACACACTATACTATACCATACATATTAAAACAGCCTTCACAATTTCCCCCAGCTGAATGAAGTGAACTATCTGTTCTTTTGCAGTGTGATATACAAATGCCAGGCTTGCCAGTTGGCTCAGTGGTAAAGAATCCACCTGCCAGTGGAAGGAGATGCAGAAGATTCAAGCTCAATCCCTGGGTCAGGAAGATCCCCTAGAGGAGGAAATGGCAACCCACTCCAGTACTCTTGCTGGGATAATCTCAAGGGGTCACGAAGAGTCAGATACAACTGAGCAACTGAGCACAGATACAAATGCCACATAGATTAAGTTGTCTCTACTGCTCTGGTCCCCATAACAAAACTGTAAAGCATTTAAATCAGTGTCATAGGCCACTTAGTTAAATGACTAATTAGCTAACTTGACTCTGCTATCTTCCCTGTAATGCATGTGATAAAATCAAAGTTAATCAATGAAGGGAAGAATAGCGGGAACAAATTACTTACTAACTGTGGAGATAAACATGATAACAAAGCCAGCAAACATGGGGATGTGATATCCAATCCTAAAAGGGAATTAAAAAAAAAAGATACAAGTCCAATAGCCATCCATATACTTGCACTATGTTGTTTCATGCAATTGGGAACAGAAATGTGATTATTTGAGTGCCTCTGAAGGCAGGTGTAGAGATGGAATATTACACATGAATACATACAAATAAACAGGCAAATTTACCTGTCAGCCAGGACCCAAATCCTCTTTTCCAGAAAAGACAACCTAAGCAGAGTGCATATCTTTTTGAAACATCAGGATAATCCCAACCATGAAATACTAAGAGGCCAGCACTCTAGACTGCAATAGGCTTGTCCTATTTCCACCCTTCCCCCATTTAAGCCATGTTCCAGGGCACTGAAATAACACCAATAGAACACTTCTGTTCACTGGTTCTCTTCTTGGTACTCAACAGTCATGACATTACAAAGAAAACCTGAAACCCATGGTATTACACCAATATTGCGTTGTCCTTCCCAAAAAGCTGACTGCCTGGGATGCAGACAAGTAATCACCTTTATCCCTTCTAACCACCTTTATGATATCTTAGCCCATCCTCCTATTTCTGAGCCTCCAAGTCCCCTATATGGCACTGCGCCCATCAGATACCTGTTGGTAAGAGGTCCCACGAAGGGGTTGACCAGAAGTTGCATCAGAGCCTTGGAAGCAAACAGAACCCCAACCCATATGTTCTCTTCCTTCAGGAATTCTGTGGCTTGAAAGCAGTTGTTTCCATGTGCTGCAATGGCTTCAGTGACTGGAGGGGAGACGGTGCCAGAAATACCACTTGTCCTTGCTATGCCACTGGGCACACTTTCTTCAATAGCCACGGTGTTGTTTTCAAAGGAGAAGATGGTGGGAAAAGCGGGAGTGAGGGCAGGCTGGGAAGTTGTGGTGGAGCCGAGGTATCGAGAACCGTTGATGTCTTTGAACTCTATGGCATAGAGGTAGGTGGGCACAATGGGCACTGAAAGTGAAGTACAAGTCATGAGGGCTAAGGCCAGATTGTCTTTTGACTGTTAGTCAATTCAGGGACATTACCATGCAATCCAGATTTACATTCTTGGAGATGTCTAAGTGACGATCTACTCAAGTCTACTCAAAGGCTGTGCCAGGACTTCCCTGGTGGTCCAGTGGTTAAGGACCCACCTCTCAACTGAGGACACGGGTTCGATCCCCGGCCCAGGAACTTAGATCCCACATGTTGTGGGGCAACTAAACATGTGTGCCACAACCACTGAGGTCCATGTGCCCTAGAGCCTGTGCTCGGCAACAAGAGACCCCACCACAATGAGAAGTCCTGCAACTATAGAGCGGCCCCTACTCACCACAACTGGAGAAAGCCCGGTGCATCAGCGAAGAACCTGTGAGCCACAAAAAGAACCCAGCACAGCCAAAACACAAAGACGGTGCCTGCCCAAATTATCCTATTAGCTCAAGTGCCTGAATTCCAACCATCATACAACTGGTCCTCCTTATTCATGGATTCCATATTGGCTCATTCACTCACTGGCTAACATTTATTTGTGATCACCAAGATCAATGCTCACAGAGCCAGTACGGTTTTTCTTAGACATACATGCAGAAAACTCTGAGTCATCAGATGTTCGGTTTTGCAGCTGAGGCTGAACAAGGCAGACTCTGCCTTCCTGTTCCACTCTCACACAGATATGCGGAGCATGAAGGGGGGAGGAGCAGTGCAGGGCAAGAATGTGCAGCTCTGGGGCCAGTCGCGCAGAGCTTGAATCCACTCGGCACCTGCTAGTGGAGCCGCCTCAGGCAAGTCACTTAACACTTCTGAACCTCACTATCTCTTCTGTAAAAAAAGAAAAAAATACAATCTACCAGGACAGATAACATTTTTTTTTTAGTTTAAGATTATAATCTATATGGGGTATGCATGTATATGTGTGGATTTTCCCAAGGAGCAATTATTTGTTATTAAAATATTAATTAACTAAATGCATGCGTGCATGTGTATACACCAAGTCAATTCTGTTGTGCCCGACTCTGTGGACTAGGGCCCACCAGACTCCTCCATCCATAGGATTCTCCAGGCAAGAATACTGGAGTGGGTTGCCATGCCATTCTTCAGGGGTTCTTCTCGACCCAGGGATCGAACCCGAGTCTCCTATGGCTCCTGCATTGCAGGCAACCGACTAAATATTAACTGACTAAATCCAGTGCTCAGGGACTTTCCTGGTGGTCCAGTGGCTAAGACTCTATGCTTTCACTGCAGGGTCATGGGTTTGACCCCTGGTCAGGAAACTAAGACCCGGCATGCCCCAAGTGAGGCCATAAATAAATGTGAATATAGATAAATAAACCCAATGTTCACAGAAACGTTATAGAGCATAATTACCACAAATAAGAACTGACTGTACTGATTTACAATTTGTCTTAAGAAGATTCTTGTTTAGAAGCATATATTTTACCCAAGGGACTGCCCAGGTGGTGCTAGTGGTAAAAAAACCACCTGCCAATGCAGGAGACATAATGAGACACAACTTCAGTCCCTGGGTGGGGAAGATGCCCTGGAGGAGGGCGTGGCAACCCACTCTAGTATTCTTGCCTGGAAAATATCAAGGACGGAGGAGCCCAGTGGGTTACAGTCCAGAAGGTCTCAAAGAGTCAGACACAACTGAAGCGACACAGCATGCATGCATGCATTTTATCCAAGGGGAAATATGTTGGCACCCATTTATACACCAGCATAACTAAATGTAAAAATTAATATACTACCAACTTAAAAAAAAGAACTGGGAGGGAATGAGCCACAGGAAAGTAAGATTTGGATAAGGAGTTAGAAATCCACATAGAATATGTTGGGCTTCCCTGGTAGCTCAGCTGGTAAAGAATCCACTGCAATTCTGCAATGCAGGAGACCCAGGTTCGATTCCTGGATCAGGAAGATTCCCTGGAGGAAGGCATGGCAACCCACTCCAGTATTCTTGCCTGGAGAATCCCCATGGACAGAGGAGCCTGGCAGGCTACAGTCCAAGGGGTAGCAAAGAATCAGACATGACTGAGCAACTAAGCACAGCATAGAGTGTGTTATTTTGACAGAACAGACAAAAGTAACACAGTGAGAAGATACTCACTATCCCAGAGGCCTTTGGAATAATTAGCACCCTGGAAAGGAGTAGGGGGAGGAAGAAAAGGATTTCCAGTTCTGGCTCCAGGTCAGCCTCTTTGATTCAGTCAGATGCTCTCTGAACCTCCTTCTCTTTGAACCTCTGGGGTCTTTCAGCAAAGGTTGGTAAGTTTCAGACTCCAATTCCTGCTGTTTCCTCCAATCCCTAGCAATCTTGGTGTCTTCAAGCACAAAAGGAAAAAGTCTCCAGTCCATCCATTGCAGAGTTCTAACAGGGCACATGCTGCCCCCTGGGGCACAGAGCAAATTACCCCCCAGCACCGAGACCCCCAAACGTACCCACCACAGTGAGCAGCAGGTTGTCCAGGAGCAGAGCAACAAACACCACCAGCAGCACCAGCTTCCGGGATTCTCTGCCCTTCTTCAGTAACCGCCGAGGAGCATCCAAGACTGTCCTGAGCATGCTGAGGGCTGGGCCAGGGCAACTTCACCAGGTTCTCAGGAAGAATCCTATTATAGTTACAGGTCTTTGCAGAAAGAAGGGAGAAATTCTGTCCAAAAGAGTGAAACTCATGATTAAAATGAGAAGCACAAAGAGTTCAAGTGATAGCATGGTATTTGTCTTGTTTTTTTCATTTTCTAAAAATATTTTCTTGAAGTATAGTTGATTTAGAATGTTGGGTTAATTTCTGCTGTACAGCAAGGTGATTCAGTTATACCTATGTCTATATTCTTTTTCATATTCTTTTCCATTATGGTTTATCACAGGATTCTGAATATAGTTCCCCGGCCTTGTTTATCCATCCTGTATATAACGGTTTGCATCGGCTAATCCCAAACTCCCAAAGATCAGATGGTATTTGAACTTTTCTGTGCTCACATCTCTGTTCTCTTCTTATACATCTCCATAACCCATTTCCAGAATGCCTTCCAAGAAAGCACTGCTTATCTCCTTTTTATATCTGGAACTTTACCCTGCACATTAAGCAGGCTTTATAGAGTATCATGGAGTTCTGTGTTTCTCAAGCATCAGACATTTGCCCACCACCTTGGTAGTTTATGGCATATCTGAGGACTACTTGTATTGTCATTTACTTAATCTTTTCCTCTATAACCACTCTTTTAAAAGCTGAAACACTATTGTTTAAAAACATAACTTTATGCGCTATGTCAAAAAAAATAATATTATACGTCTATGTACCACCTCAAAGTAGCCCATGTGCCGCAGTGTTATTAAAACTTTTGCTGCCAGCGAGAAACACTGACCTCGACCAGCCTTTTCATCTCACAGATGAGAAATCTGAGATTCAAGAAGCTAAGAGGTTTGTCTCACGTCACACAATTAGTAACAAACTAGAACAAAATCCCGTTTTTTTTTTTAACTTGCAGGAAGTACCCCACCACCTTTCCTTGTTCTGTGGTACTAGAAACACACCTATTTTTTTGTTTAAGCTTACAAATGCCTGCTTAGAAATGTGTGCTACTCTGTGTAAGTAAAATCCTAGCTTTGATTCATTTTCTACTTAGGACTTCACCTCTGTAGTCAGCAAGAAGTCACAGTACTTTGTTAAACTTCAGGTAGTAACAGTTGCTGGGAAGAATTCCATTTTCCTTTACGTTGTTTCTGTTGTAGCATCAACAATTCCAATTTCATAATGTTTGAAATAGATTACTGTCAAGAAACATATCAGGCTCAAAAAATTGTGTTCCCCTTAATTTGAAACCTATCTTAAGAAAATAATCAGAAATAGTCAAATATTTTCAAGTAAATAATTAAATCTTTAAAATAAATAAGCCTATTTGTGTTAGTGAAGAAATCATACTTTTTGATGGTAGAATATAAATAGTTCTCAAAAATAATGTTTTCAAATAATTTTGATGATTTAGAAAATATCATTAATATGTTAAGAAAAATTATATTAGACTGTATTTATAACCTGATCTCAATTATATAAAAAATATAGATGCACCATTTTAAAAGAATAGAAAGATACACACACAAGAGCCACACAAGAGTTATTATAATCAATGACAAATTATCTTCTTTTTGAATTATTCTATTACTTAATTATTTCTACAATTAACTAATTCCATAATATAAGAAATAATTTTAAATGATTATCATTGGGGTTCAGTAGTCAACTTCGCATGTTGGAAATATCCAAGCAGTGAGCTACTCTGTTCTATGGCAAGGACTGGAGGAAAAATACCATCCACACTACAGATCCAAGTGACTGAGGAATCCCCATGGAACCAAATTTTCAGATCAGAAACTAAGAAATAAGCAGAAAATGCCTGCAAATCATTTAAGAACCTTCATTTCTCTGAATATAAGGGAAAGCTATTTCTAAATACAAATTGACTTAAAATATATAAGAAATGCATACATAAGAAAAGAAGAAAAAACTAAAAGAAAAACAATGGAAAACTAAAAGATGTAAAATGGAATAAAATAAGTACTCTGAGAATAGACCAAAAATATATAAATGATCAAAACCAAATGGAACAACAAACCAAACAAAACCAGGAATTTGTCAACAAATCAATAGTAAATTTTAAAGTCATAATTTTCTATTCAGTGACACAAATTATAAAGAAGGATTAAATGTGGCCAGAGAGAGAAACATCTTACCTTAGAGTTCACCAGGTATGAGATACTCAGTGAGGTATTGCCAGCTGTTAACAGTTCAGCAGGGACTTTTCTCATAAAGTGTGCCTGCTGGTGGATTTATTGCCACAGATTATCTGAGGAGGCCATGTGTGCTCTTTGTCCACAAAGATTTAATTGGAACCTTAGCTCCCTGCGTCACAGGGACGAAAGCACCACTGAAGAGCACAAAGAGTGGGGAGAAATTATCCTAAACAAAGATGCACTGGGCTACACTGTTTTCCATCCATGCTTATCTATCATCAAACACATTAACTTTTGTCTGGATCTGAATACAAATTGGAAGACACAACGGAACCAGGGTACAGATCCTGTCCCTTGTTACTTAGTCATAGACCCCCACATATCCGGCTGCTGTCTGGAAATAAACAAATATTAGAACACCCACAGGACCAATAAACACACACACACACAAGCTGCAGTTCTCAAGTTTAAAAAATCCAATTCCCATGGCCTCTTTGGAGGCATGGATTGTGCACTTCCATCTTTATATCCCAATGCTAGCTCAATGCCTAGCACATAGCAGCTTCCAGTAAATATTTCTTGTGTTGATGACTGGATGGATGGGTTACATGAGAGAGTATGGCTCATTATGGAAGCTTGGAGTGGCCCTATAGGTCTATACTTTTATGACATGGAAGAGTCATCATTAGGGCAAAGAACACACATGCTAAGTCACTTCAGTCATGTCTGACTCTATTCGACCCCACAGATTGTAGCCCGCCACACTCCTCTGTCCATGGGATTTTCTAGGCAAGATTACTAGAGTAGATTGCCATTTCCTACTCCAGGGGATCTTCCTGACCCAGGGATCTAACTCTTGTGACTCTTGCTTTAACAGGCAGATTCTTTACCATTAGCACCACCTGGGAAGCCCATGAAAAGAACATAAATAATTTATAAAAGAGCAAATACAACTTTTGAGCAGAGTAGTAGCAGAGCTTTCCTAATTATGCAAGTTGTAGCCCCTCCTAATTGTCTTAATTAACTGGGGAACTTTCAACTTAGGGCTTAAAAAAAAGAGAGAGAGAGATTTAAAGTAAAACCAAAAAAAGAAATAGGAAGGAAGCAACAGAAACAGGAAGAGGGGAGTATATGAGTTTGCTATTGCTGATATAACAAATTACCACACACTTAATGGCTTATACCAACACAAACATATTATCTTAGAGTTCTGGAGGTCAGAATTCCAATATAGGTCTTACTGGGCTAAAACTCAAGGAGTTGGCAAGGTTATAATTATATATTTTCAGTTAACTGTAGCCATACTAGTACTTACAGACTATCAAGTTTGGAGTGTTCTCATAAATGCTCATCATTGTTAACAATAGAGCATTGTCTATCAGACAGAGGTGAGTTCCTATCTTTCTCCTGTTTAAATTTCTAAAGTTAAGGGGGGAAAAGCTGGTGTGAGTATATGCTCAATCGCGTCCAACTCTTTGAGACCCCATGGACTATAGCCTGCCAGACTCCTCTGTCCATAGAATTTCCCAGGCAAGAATGCTGGAGTGGGTTGCCATTTCCTACTCCAGGGGATCTTCCCAATTCAGGGATCGAACCCTTGACTCCTGCATTGGCAGGAGGATTCTTTACCACTGAGCCACGTGGAAAGCTCATTATGAATATAACGAAATATAAATTCAAATACACTATTAGTGTGCAAATAGATATAGTTCTTTTAATAAGCAATTTGGCTATCTCTTGTCTTTTTTCATTTTCTGCTTTGGAATAATTTTTTAAATTGACGTATAGTTAATTTACAATGTTATGTTAGTTCCAAGTTTCGAATGACTCAGTTATATATTAATATGTATATATACACTTTTTCAGACTCTTTTCCATTATAGGTTATTATTGAGTACAGTTCCCTGTGCCATACAATAGGTCCTTACTGTTTACCTATTTTATATACAGTAGTATGTATATATTAATCTCAAACTCCTAATTTATCTCCCCCATCTCTTGTCTTTCAAATCATAAAATACCCATATCTTTTAAGCTAGTAATTGTACTTTTTAAGAATCTATTCTAAGAAAATAAGTTAAAATATAGGGGAAATATCACAGGTACAAAATTTTTATCAGCAGTGAGGGAAAAGTTAGAAACATCTCAATGTCCAACTGTAGAACAAGATTTAAGTGTATGAATCTTAAGGACTGACATGTTGATGCTAAAACAAGGGAAAAAAGTTTATTATGAAGGCTATATGTCAACCTGGAAAAGAAAATATATGTTTATACCTAAATGTTACATTGGGAAGTAAGAAAGTAGAATATAAAACTTCATGTAAATTCACAGTAGTATTGTGCACAATTGTCAAAAGGGAAAAGCAAACCAAGCATTCACTGATGAATGAGCAGATAAACAAAATGTGATATTTGCATACAGTGGAATATTATTCAGCCTTAAATATGAAGGACATTCTGACACATGCCACATGGATAAACCTTCAGGACCTTAGGCTAAGTTTAATAAGCCAGTCACAAGAAGACAAATGCTGTTTGATTTCACTTATTTGAGCTAACTAGAGTAGCGAAATTTATAGAATCAGAAAGTAAAAAGATTTCAGGGATCTGGAGGGAAGAGGAAGTAAGTTTTTGCTTTGCAAGCTGAAAGACTTCTAGAGATTGGTTGGTTGCACAACAATATGAATATACTTAATGCTACTGAACTGTCACTTTAAAATGGCTAAGATGATAATTTTTTATTATGTGAATTTTATCATAACCAATTTTAAGTTTTACATGCATTGCAATTTTTATCTATAAAGATTTCACATGCATAAGACAGATGCATGCATGCATGCTCAACTGTTTCAGTCGTGTGCAACCCCATAGCCTGTAGCCACCAGGATGCTCTGTTCATGGGATTCTCCAGGCAAGAACACTGGAGTCGCTTGCCATGCCTTTCTCCAACATAAGACAAATACACCTAGGTTATATTAGTGGTTATGCTAAATGGCATAACAGTCCCATCATCTAAATGCTAAATGGAATCTGGTCCCATCACTTCATGGGAAATAGATGGGGAAACAGTGGAAACAGTGTCAGACTTTATTTTTAAGGGCTCCAAAATCACTGCAGATGGTGATTGCAGCCATGAAATTAAAAGACACTTGCTCCTTGGAAGAAAAGTTATGACCAACCTAAATAGCATGTTTAAAAGCAGAGACACTACTTTATCTATGAAGGTCTGTCTAGTCAAAGCTATGGGTTTTCCAGTAGTCAAGTATGGATGTGAGAGCTGGACTATGAAGAAAGCTGAGAATCGAAGAACTGATGCTTTTAAACTCTGGTGCTGGACTCTTGAGAGTCCCTTGGACTGCAAGGAGATCCAACCAGTCCATCCTAAAGGAAATCAGTCTTGAATATTCATTGGAAGGACTGATGCTGAAGCTGAACCCCTAATACTTTAGCCACCTGATGGGAAGAACTGACTCATTGGAAAAGACCCTGATGCTGGGAAAGATTGAAGGCAGGAGGAGAAGGGGTCAACAGAGGATGAGATGATTGGATGGCATCACTGATTCAAAGGACATGAGTTTGAGTAAGCTCCAGGAGTTGGTGATGGACAGGGAAGCCTGGCGTGCTGCAGTCCATGGGGTCACAGAGAGTTGGATACGACCGAGAGACTGAACTGAACTGACTGATGCTAAATGGCAAAAACTATAGATTTTTTATTATGCAAATTATTTTGAAAACATTTAAAAATAAAAAGTCACCAGTAAAAGTAAGAACTCAGTCTGTGTGTCATTAGACTTGTAGATGCTGAGTCCCCAGGACTAATCCATTTCCAGCCAGAGCAACCTGTTGAGAATAATCTAGAACTGAAATAGAACTTAGAGGCTCTTTGACAGTGGTTCAGTCATCACTCCAGTTAAAGTGGCTGGAACACAGCATCATCAGACAGACAGCTTTTTTCTCCAGACCAAAGAACACATATAACCCAATTACACTTACATTTGGCTGTGGTCATTGTGGCCTGCCAGAGTAGATGGTCCTGTGACTGCGACACAAAGGGTGCTTTTGTTTCTCACTGCTTCCTCTTTCTCTTGCTGTTCAGATATTTAACAATCAGTCCCAACTTCCTCTTATATCAAGTGTAGGTCAGCGTTCCAGCCTCAGACTGGAGAGGTTTGGTTCTTGTCAGAGGCTTCTGAAAAGGCAGCCAGGGACTGTTGCATTAATGGCTGTGATCTACATGGCATTGTGTGTGCATCAGTCGCTCAGCCATGTCCAGCTCTTTTTGACTGCACCAGTAGGCCATCAGGCTCCTCTGTTCACGCAGTTTTCCAGGCAAGCGTACTGGAGTGGGTTGCCATTTTTTCCTCCTGGGGATCTTCCCAATTCAGGGATCAAACCTGTGTCTCCGGCTTCTCCTGCATTGACAGGCAGATTCTTTACCACTGAGCCACCTGTGGGCCCTGCAAATGGGATCCGTGTCCCCAAACATGGGGATGTCTTTGTCTTTTAAGCCGTGGGAAGAGCCTGTTTCAGATAAACGGAAAAGAGATGTTTAAAAAACCAAACTCAAAATAAGCTGGAACCTCACTGACTGTATTCTAGAGAACTGGTGGTAAACAGCAATAAATAAGTAGACTGAAGATGCGGACATTCAACCACCTCCCCACGTGCCCACTAGCATCCTTTCTCCTTCAGTGCTCTTAAGGAGAAAGCCTTGCCTGTGGAGGCAGCAGACTCTGAGAAACTAGCTCCCTTATCCCTGCAGCCAGGTCCCTTCAGACTCAGTCTGGATTTCCTTTGGCCAGTGCCACCAAGGGGAGCCTGCAGCTGTCCTATTACAGTGCAGAACATGGCAGGAGAATGCCCTGGGAGGACTTGTCCGTAGTGGGTGCTTCTGCCTGTTGCTTCTCATCTGCTTGCTGCTGTTGCCCAGTCACTAAGTCGTGTCTGACTCTATGCGACCCCATGCTTCCCTGTCCATCACCATCTCCTGGAGGTTGCTCAGACTCATGTCCCTTGAGTCAGTGATGCCATCCGACCATCTCATCCTCTGTCACCCCCTTCTTCTCCTGCCCTCAATCTTTCCCAGCATTGGGGTCTTTTCCAATGAGTTGGCTATCTCACTCTTTTTCCTTTGATTCTTCAATACAGTCCTAAGCCTCATGTCTATATGCTTGGCTATCTGGAACTTTCTACCTACTATCAACACCCCTTCACCTTCTCTTCTCTGGTCAGGGCCCTCCTTTCTAATTCTTTACTGCCTCTCATTATGTCATTTCAAAGTTCTCCCTTAACCTGGCATCTTCCCCTGATGACCAGGGGCTACCACCTCTGCCTAATTTGACTCAAGCCTGCTCTACGCAGGACACACAGCCCAGCTACACCTTACCAGTCAGTGTTCACACCTCCTTTCTTTAATATCCATTGTATCTGTGCAGGAGTTGGTTAAGAACAAAACTGGCCAATATAAGGAGGGGGAAGGATTATTATGAGATCATATGAAATTATCTGTGTGCAACTTGTAAAAATTGGAAGAAAGAAAGAAAGTGAAGTGCTCACTTGTGTACAACTCTTTGTGACCCTATGGACTGTAGCGTGCACCAGGCTTCTCCGTCCATGGGATTGTCTAGGCAAGAGCACTGGAGTGGGTTGCCATTTCCTCCTCCAGGGGATCTCCTGACCCAGAGATCAAACGTGGGTCTCCCGTATTGCAGGTAGACACTTTACCCTCTGAGCCATCAGGGAAGCTATCCCCAAAATTGTAAAGCACTATAGAGTTTTAATTATTTTATTTTCTTGGGCTCCAAAATCACCGTGGACAGTGACTGCAGCCGTGAGATTAAAAGACACTTGCTCCTTGGAAGAAAAGCTATGACAAAACTAGACAGCATATTATAAAGCAGACATCACTTTGATAACAAAGATTGGGATAGTCAAAGCTATGGTTTTTCCAGTAGTCATGTGCGGATGTGAAAGATGAACCCTAAAGAAGGCTGAGAGCTATAGAATAGATGCTTTTGAACTGCAGTGCTGGAGAAGACTCTTGGGAGTCCCTTGGACAGCAAGGGGATCAATCCAGTGAATCCTAAAGGAAATCAACCCTGAATATTCGTTGGAAGGACTAATGCTGAAGCTGAAGCTCCAATACTTTGGCCACCTGATGTAAAGAGCTGACTCATTAGAAAAGACCCTGGGAAAAATTGAAGGCAGGAGGAGAAGGGGATGCCAGAGGATGAGATGGTTGGATGATATCACTGACTTGATGGACATGAGTTTGAGCAAACTCTGGAAGATTGTGAAGGACAGGAAGTCCTGGCATGCTGCATTCCACGGAATTGTAAAGAGTTGGACATGACTTAGCTACTGAACAACAGCAATAGAATTTAAATAATCTGGGACTTCACTGGTGGCCCAGTGGTAAAGAGTCCACTTTACAATACAGAGGAAATAGGTTCAATCTCTGATGAGGAAACTAAGACTCCAAGCTTGCACGCCACAGCTAGAGAGCCTGTGCACCACAACTACGGATCTCGTGTGCTCTAGAAACTGCACCACAACAAGAGAAGCCCATGGGGCACTCAATATGCAGCGAATTTGGAAAACTCAGCAGTGGCCACAGGACTGGAAAAGGTCAGTTTTCATTCCAATCCCAAAGAAAGGCAATGCCAAAGAATTGCACTCATCTCACACACCAGTAAATTGCACAACTGCACTCATCTCACACGCTGCTGCTGCTGCTGCTAAGTCACTTCAGTCGTGTCCGACTCTGTGTGACCCCATAGACGGCAGCCCACCAGGCTCCCCCGTCCCTGGGATTCTCCAGGCAAGAATACTGGAGTGGGTTGCCATTTCCTTCTCCAATGCATGAAAGAGAAAAGTGAAAGTGAAGTCGCTCAGTCTGTCCGACTGTTAGCGACCCCATGGACTGCAGCCCACCAGGCTACTCCGTCCATTGGATTTTCCAGGCAAGAGTACTGGGGTGGGGTGCCA
>SJYX01015844.1:45190-55431 GCA_006410675.1 Oreotragus oreotragus
AAGGAAGCAACAGAAACAAGGGAAGCTGGAGGCCAGGGCCACTGGTACTCACTGTTGGACTGCATGCCTACAATCTAGAACTTGTCTCAGTGGACCTGGAATATCTATGCTCGTTCTGATCACCTTAACCACCTTTGAGAGACCCACCTTGCTCATATCAAAGTGGTCCCTTTTGGTCCTTTGCCTTGGACATGTGATATTATAGACTAGTTCTCTTCTCAGTTGTGGCTGAATGTAAATTGTGTACAATAAATCATCTCTTGTGCTGTCTTAGCTAAAGAAAACAAAATTTCACTCAAGCTTTCACTGCACCTCCCATCCTATCATAAGTCAACCAGGAAATAAGGCCTTTTTCTGGCAACGGTCAGACTCTGATGCTGAGACAGTACATGCACATTGCCATGACAACTGATGGAAAAGTGGAAATGATCCAAATTAGAATAAACCCCTAGAATTTTTCCTGAGAATCCCCGATGTTCCAAGTCTAGCTTGTCCCCAGGTCATCTTTGGAAGCAAAGAAAGGACTTCAGACAGACACTAGGTCAGAGCTTGGTCTAGAATCCTCATTTCAGATCATCAGGAGCACCCAGCTGTCTTAGAAATAATTTGGTCTTCCAAAGTTCCCCTACATGGAGATAAGAGCAGCTCATCCAGAATTAGCCTGTATCAGAGGGAATCTTCAGGATTTACCTAAAAGCATAATAGGGGACAGAGCCAGAACTGGGCAGCTATGGATGCTATAGAGCAAAAAAAAAAAAAAAAAAGCGTGGTCTAAAGTCTAGGAAGGTGAGGACTTCCCTGGTGGTCCAGTGGTTAACAGTCTGCCTGCCAATGCAGGGTACATGAGTTCAACTCCTGGTCCCGGAAGATCCCACATACTGTAGAGCGACAAAGCCTATGTGCCACAATTACTGAGCCCTTGTGCTGCAACTATTTAAGTCCATGCGCCCTAGAGCCGGTGTTCCAAAACAAGAGAAGGCATTGCCATGAAAAGCCTGAGCACCACAATGAAGAGTAGCCCCCGCTCCGTGAAACTAGAGGAAGCCCGCACACATCGACAGAGTCAGTGCAACCATAAATAAATCATAAAATAAGTAAACAGCAAAAAATTAAAAACAAAATCTGGGAAAGTTAGATCGTCTTCCTAGCTTGGCCACTACCTTGCTTCTGGAACTTGGGAAATCACCTTACTTCCCTGAACTTCAGTTTCCTCGTTTGTAAACTGGAGAGGTTAGGTCTAGTTGATCCCCAAGCAGGAGATGCAAGAGACATGGGTTTGATCCCTGGTCAGGATCCCCTGCAGTAGGAAATGGCACCCCCTCCAATATTCCTGCCTGGAAAAGTCCATGAGCAGAGGAGACTGATGGGCTACAGTGCATGGGGCCACAAAGAGTTGCACATGATTGAACAACTAAAAATACACACACACAAGGTTTACAGTTTTAACAATCAAACTAGTCTCAGAGGTAAAACAACGAGCTCCCATCAAACGTTGAGTCTACGTTTTCCTTCACCACTTTCTTTGTCCCAAATTCCTTCCAGATCTCTGCAATACAGAACTTTTAATTTGCCTAATTACATGCTTATTTTACCATGAGTTGAAACTGCTGCCTATTAAAACGAAAACCATAATATTCTAAACAGGTGTATCTTAATATTCCTAACTTTATTTCTAATTAAAAAGTATAATGTAAGATTATATCAATAAAATGACAATTACAAAGAATGCAAATATCCCATAACTCCAAGATAGTCACTGTTAACATCTATATATATATATATTTCTTTTCAATATTTTCTCAAAGGGTGCATGTACATCTATAGATAATAGAGATTTTACTGTGTATGACATTTCCTATAGAATTTCTACTTAACACTGTATTGTGAAGAATTTTCCCTTACTTAAGATACTTTTCTGTCTGTCCAAGAGTCTGAATAATATTTCATCAAATAGATGCATCCGCATTTACAGAAATGATTCATTTTGTTTGAAACATTTGGGGTGAGAAACAGCTGCCTTTGATCTAGCAATAAATGGAAGTCTTTGACACAGGGCACCTAGAGTTTCAAGGATACTTTTTCCCGTGACCATATCATGCTAAGGCCAACATCTTATGGCATAAACATTGGTGCAATATGTTTAAACACTGCTCACTTTTTAAGTAGTCATGTTCTTATCACAGGGGGCCCTCTGTTGTCTCCATCCTTTCCACAACACAACAGTGACCCTAGTGACAATGAAAGTAACATGAAGTAGAACCAGAGATCTCAGTTTTCAGAAGGCCAAAGTACAGTTTCAAGCCTATAAAGCTCACTCTGCATCTGATATTCAGAATTAGAAAATACCCAACCCAGAAAGAACACACACACACACATACACATACATATATATAATATATAAATATCTATCAGTTCAGTTCAGTTCAGTTCAGCCGCTCAGTCATGTCCAACTCTTTGCGACCCCATAAACTGCAGCACGCCAGGCCTCCCTGTCCATCAACAACTCCCAGAGCCAACTCAAACTCATGTCTGTCACATCAGTGATGCCACCCAACCATCTCATCCTCTGTCATCCCCTTTTCCTCCCACCTTCAATCTTTCCCAACATCAGGGTCTTTTCAAACGAGTCGGTTCTTCTTATCAGGTGGCCAAAGTATTGGAGCTTCAGCTTCAACATCAGTCCTTCCAATGAATATTCAGGACTGATTTCCTTTAGGATGAACTGGTTGGATCTCCTTGCAGTCCAAGGGACTCTCAAGAGTCTTCTCCAGCACCACAGTTCAAAAGCATCAATTCTTCAGTGCTCAGCTTTCTTTATAGTCCAGCTCTCACATCCATACATAACTACTGGAAAACCAGTAGCTTTGACAAGATAGACTTCTGTTGGCAAAATAATGTCTCTGCTTTTTAACATGCTATCTAGGTTGGTCATAACTTTTCTTCCAAGGAGCAAGCATCTTTTAATTTCATGGCTGCAGTCACCATCTGCAGTGATTTGGGAGCCTCCAAAAAGAAAGTCTGTCACTGTTTCCACTGTTTCCTCATCCATTTGCCATGAATATATATAAAAATATATGTAAATATATATTAATTAGCTCCTCCCATCTCAGGCTGAAAATTTCATACTGATGATCTTACTCTTGTTTATGCCTTGTTACATGGAAATGTATAGACCTAGTGATTTGATTTGCTGCGTTGAGTTGCTGTGATTTGTCTCTATAATGTTTTCCTTGACCCAGATTTTCCAGCAAAGAGAGACACACGTTATATGGGGAAAATTAGGTCATGAGCTTTTCTTCCCCTGCCCTTCTAATAATATAATTTTCTTCCTTTTAGTTGTTTGTGAAAAAGAGTAAGTTACATTTACATTTACAGTAAATTTACATTTCTGTTTGCAGTGTTGATTTCTGGAAGTCTTCTTTTAAATCCTTGAAGACAATGACATGAAATCTTCCCAACTGATATAAGGAGACTCAGAGACAAAAGGAATTGAGGACTGATCCAGGGTCACACTGTTCACAAGGGGACAGTCAGCACTGAGACAGGAGCTGGTGACTCTGAGTCCCATGTTCCAACCACATTCCCTGCTGCTGAGATACACTGGTCTTGCCTTCCTTGGGGTAAAATAAGGATAGGATTTCAACAAACAACAAGAGGATAGTAACCAGCACACAGTCTGAGAGGGTGAGTGTTCCTTAGGAAAAACCCTTCATTTAGAAGTATAATGTTAGTGGAGAACTGTTCATCCTTAGGAAAGGAGAAACTCATTTACATTCATCTACTAGATATTTTGGAGAAGGAAATGGCAACCCATTCCAGTATTCTCACCAAGGGTAACCCCATGGATAGAGAAGCCTGGTGGGCTATGGTCAAAAGAGTCGCAAATAGTCAGACATGACTGAAGCAATGTAGCATGCACGCACTAGATATTTATTATGTTTATGTGCAAGTTACCTTGCACTAGGTATCACAGATAACTACTACAGATAATGCCTACAGAAATATAGGTACTACAGATAGACTACACAGGCTATTTATAAGATGTGTGTGTGTGTGTGTGTGTGTGTGTGCATGAGTGCGTGTGTGTGTGCTAAACCACTGCAGTTGTGTCTGACCCTTTGGAACACTATGGATTGTAATCCACCAGGCTCCTTTGTCCATGGGATTCTGCAGGCAAGAATACTGGAGTTGGTAGCCATGCCCTCCTCCAAGGGATCTTCCCAACCTAGGGACTGAATCCACGTCTCTTAAGTCTCCTGCATTGGCAAGCAGGTTCTTTATCACTAGTGCCACCTGGGAAACCCAATTGTAAGATATAGTTCCCTGCTTAATACAAACTAGTCAGGGAGGTAGGCCATTTATCAAATTGTGAGAAAAGAGCCTGAGACAAAGGAATTAATATGCACATGACTAATCAAACTATACAATAATAATGCTACTTAAAACATATTTAGCACTTGCTATTTGCCAAACACTTTGCAGTAATCTCTTTTAAGGCTTACAACAAGTTTATGAAGATGGTAGCATTGTGATCTTCAGTTTTCAAATGAGACCTAGAGGCAATAAATAAGCAAATGAATTTTTGTTCAAGATCACAGAACTAAGGAAACCAGGGCTTCAACTAAGCTGTCTGGGTCCAGAACCTGTTAAACATAATACTGGATTCCACCCCCTCCCCAGGTGATGCTCTGTGTGTGAGTGTATGTGACTTTGAACATTTAACATTCATTTTAGAACAGAAAAATAGACCTCTGCAATTATCAATTATTTATATAACTGCACTATGTCTTCTGACTTTTAGCAGTGTACAAAAGTGTTTTACACTATTGCAGTTGGTCAATGTCTGTGTTTAGCTCACTATTATTTTATATAAATAGTTCCATACACTTAAATTCCACTAGCTTATGCATTTTATGCATGCCACTAAATATAATTATCAATTATTTATATAACTGCACTATGTCTTCTGACTTTTAGCAGTGTACAAAAGTGTTTTACACTATTGCAGTTGGTCAATGTCTGTGTTTAGCTCACTATTATTTTATATAAATAGTTCCATACACTTAAATTCCACTAGCTTATGCATTTTATGCATGCCACTAAATATAGAATCCTTGTCTAGATCACTATTGCTATTTAGGTTACTACTTCATTTTCTCTATGAGTACTCATTTTGGCATAACAAGCTATAAACATATTTCTTTGGTTAATAATCCCATTACAGAGATTGCTGAAATGAATGATTGGATCAAACATTTGAACATATGAACAGTTTTATGATCCCCAACCCTTACCAGGTTGCTCTCCAGAAGGACTGGGCAATTTACAAAGCCTTCTTATTCCCTGATCCTGCCAGTGCTTAAAAAAGAATCACTGGGTTAGTTTTGCTAATTTAACAAATACAGTAGAACCTCATGATATTCCAGCTTGAGTTTCTTCATTATTAAGAAAGCTAGGATTTTCCTCATGATTTCCTATCTATATTTTTCTATGTGTACAATATTTGTTTCACTTTCTCTTTCTTATATGTTAATGAAATACTTTAAAAAAATGAGGAATGGTGTTCAAATATTAATGCTCTAATAACTGGGAAATCTCATATTCACTTCACTTAACTAAGAATTTTTAATTACTTGTACTACACAGATACCATCATAAGACTCTAAGAAATTGCAAAATAAAAATAATTGTAATTGTTTAAAAGTTGGAGATGGGACTTCCCTGGTTGTCCAGTAGGGAAGACTCCAAGCTCCCAATGCAAGTTTAATCCATGGTCAGGGAACTAGATCCCATATGCCACAGCTAAAGACCCATTGCAGCCAAATAAATACATAAATACTTTTTTAAATTTTATTTAAAGTCATTTATTTTATTTGAAAATAAATTTTAAAAGTTGGAGATGGTGCCAAGTAATACCAGATATCTGATACTACCATTCAGAAATATGATTGTATAAATGGAAATACCACTTTTTCAATTAATGACACTTAGCTATTTTGTTTTCTTTAAGAGTTTCAGGCTTCTTTGAGATTCTGACAAAGGGCCATTCTGACCTATGGGTCATCTCCATGAAAGATACCCATATGCATACATTTTGCACAAGGTCTCACAGATATCCGTGGGCCCCCAGTTAATGATTCCTGTTTCAGGAGTATTATTTGTATCCTTTTTTTCCTTCAGAATGTTTCTCCTAACTACCCTCTTTACTGTATCCCATTGCTGATCCCCTGGTTTGTATCTGGGGTTACAGAGAGGAACAGCAGTGGACAGCAACCCTAATGCTGTCATGACAGCGATGAGTTCTGTGACGCAGGTAAGGCCAGCGTGCAGTGGAGGTGTGCTGAAGGAGAGCCATCAGTGTAGTTTGACTCACCACTGCTCACCCCAGACAGTTTCAGTAGCTTCCTAACTGGTCTTGATTTCTCCTTTGCCTTTTGCCCCAGTTCACTTTTTGCTTACTAGAACAAAATGCCTTCTTAAAGCCTAACCAGATCACATCATCCCTTTGTAAAACTCTCTAATCACACTAAGAATGAAATTCAAACCTCTGTCCATAGCTTCCAAAGCTCTACTTCATCTGGCCCAGGCCTCTCTCTGCTAAGTTGAATCCACCCTAGCGCCACTTCCCTTTCACCTAAGGACTTCTGCACGTCTTTCCCTACCTGAATCACACATCTCCTGGAGCTTCCATGACTTTCTCTCTCTCTTCGTTTAGATCTCAGGTGGCTGCGAGGTGCTTTCCCTGAACACACTGCCTAAAATCTTCTCTCAGGACTTTCCTGGTGGTCCAGTGGTCAAGAGTGCACATTTTCAAGGCAGGAGCTGCAGGTTGGACCCCTGATCAAGGAACTAGATCCCACATGCAGCAACTAAGACCTGGAACAGCCAAATAAAGAAAGAAAGAAATATTTTTAAAAAGTAAAATAAAATCTCCTCTCCACCCTGATCATTCTTTTACTTTTCACTCTGTTTCATAATTTTTCATCACACTTGTCATCACCGGGCACTTTATTAATATGTGGTTTGGTTTCTGATTTTTCCATTCATAAATGCCATGAGTACAGGGACTTTGTTTATGTACTGGTATAACTGTACCTAACAGTGTCTGCCCAGTACATATAATAAGTTGTTCCAATATTTATTAAATAAATGTTGGGATTCATACTTTGTTTATGCACTATAGATCATAACNGAGATGTGTATAAGAGACAGCTTTATTAATATGTGGTTTGGTTTCTGATTTTTCCATTCATAAATGCCATGAGTACAGGGACTTTGTTTATGTACTGGTATAACTGTACCTAACAGTGTCTGCCCAGTACATATAATAAGTTGTTCCAATATTTATTAAATAAATGTTGGGATTCATACTTTGTTTATGCACTATAGATCATAACTATTTTCTGTTTACAGAGTAAAAAGTTAAAGAAAGCTTTTTAAAAGTTAAAAATCTTCAACTACTATAAAAGGATAAAAGGTGTAATGATAGCAGTCTAGTATTCATATCTTAAATATCTTTACCACTAGTGCCACCCGGGAAGCCTTCACACACACACACACACACACACACACACACACACACACACACATATATACTTAAAATGTATACAAATTAATCTACATACCATTTTTCAATTTCTTTTAAAAATGCTGAATTTATCTTGGAGGATTTTTAAGGTTTCAACACTTAAGGCTACACTAAGGACTTCCCCGATGGTCCAGTGTCTAAAACTCCATGTTCCCAGTGCAGGGGTCCTGGGCTGGATCCTTGGTCAGGGAACTAGATCTCCCATGCTACAGCTAAGAGTCTGCATGTCTCTAAGAGCTCATATGCCACAACTAAATATTCCATATGCTGCAACTAAAGATCCCACATGCTGAAACTAAGACCCTGGGGCTGCTGAATGAATGAATAAATACAAAATATTAAAGCAAAAAAAGGCTACACTAATTCTTCTAAGGCTGAGGAATACTTTTGACTAAACAGGTCATAACTTATGAATGGGAATTTAATTTAGACTAATTCTACAATTTTGCTATTTCTAAAATGGTTCAGTAGACATCTCTGTATTCATGGGACTGTAGCCACCAAGCTCCTCTGTCCATGGGATTCTCCAGGCAAGAATACTAGAGTGGGTTGCCATTTCCTTCTCCAGTCTCTGTATAGATACATGTAAAAAATNCAATTTTGCTATTTCTAAAATGGTTCAGTAGACATCTCTGTATTCATGGGACTGTAGCCACCAAGCTCCTCTGTCCATGGGATTCTCCAGGCAAGAATACTAGAGTGGGTTGCCATTTCCTTCTCCAGTCTCTGTATAGATACATGTAAAAAATTTAATTAATAGGGATAATACATATTATACAATATGTGATATTTAATATATCATTGAAAACATTTGTCATATATTATTTAATTTTATTGAGGATAAATAAAGTTCCTGGAAATAAAATACTTAAATTTGATACCATCAAATTGCTCTTCTAGATATCAATTATTCTTTGAGAAATAAAATGTGAAAATTCTTGTTTTCTTATACTCTTGACAACTTTGGACATTAATTAAAAACTACAGTCAGTTCCATGAATTAAAACAGAATGGTGCCTCATATTGTTTCGCCTTTTTAAAAAAAAATTATAAGACATACTAAATGATGCTCTATCTGATCCAAAATTATGGAGTACTTGCTTCAGTGATTTGGTTCAAAAAGGTTATGCGTATTTATGCCAAAAGGAAAATAGACTTTAAATAACTTAAGTAATGATCACTTCATTTGTAATATTACACCATCACATTCAGTTCAACTTCTACAATTTCCATCTATGTAAGAAAGTCTATTATTACCCATTAAGCATCTCTTTCCATTATACTACAATGGTCTTCTAAATGTCAAATACAAGGGGTACTAGTACTACTCTTATTATTTGCCTTCCCTTCAATTTTTGCCATTAATAGTACAATAACCCCTCAAATTTTCCTCTTCTTTTTTGCTTCTAGGACATGTGCTCTGGGTTGTCTCTAACTCCAATATCATTCCTGGTTTGATTACAGCATACTCTTCCTTAGTACATCCCCTTATCTTAGGGATCTCTTAAAAGTTGGTCTTTAGCATCTTCACAATACACACACAATCTGGTTTACTTCTTATATTTTCATATTACCAGCATGGTGATAAGTTATTAATTTTAAGCTCAGTTCAGCCCAGGTATCTTCTCTTGGGATATTCACCTATTTGGTCAAATAGGAATCTCATTCTGAACATTCCACAAGAAGCTTAAAACTGAACAGATCCCCAGACAATTAGCTTTCTCTTTTCTTTCTCCACCATCAGCAATGTTCCTCACTTCCTTCTCTCTGTCCCACCCAGTAAACAGCACCACAACCAATCACTCAGGCAGCAACCCTTCACAGATACCTTCCACAACCAACTACTCATACCAGCATTAGTGCTATTGTTACCAAATCCAAGCTTGCTCTGCTAGCCCATCTGATAGGCCAATGAACCCGAGATGAAATGTTGAGACAAGGAAGAGACTTTAACTGGAAAGCTGGCAGACCAAGAAGATATCAGGCTAGCACCTCAAAATAACCATCTTATTAGGGTCTTTTATAGATCAGAGAGAAAGAAGCAATGAGTAACCAAAGTCAAAAAGCAGAATAGAGAGGGAGATGCAGTGGTGAATTAAAGCGAAAGGTCTTCAGTCTTGCAAAACATCTCCAAGGGAATGGCCAGCCTTTGGAAGGGGGTGTGTTAATCTCTTCTATTCACAGGTGGGCAGGGAGAAACTCTCTCTCTGCAAGTTGAACTAAAGGCACTTTGGTTTACAGTCAAGCAGAGGGGCAGGGTCCTCCAGGCAAGCCACTGAATATGATTATAATAATAAAAGCAAATCAAAGAAACAATTTCCCACATGGAGTCAGAATTGGCTTCCTCCCTCCAACACTATCCTTTAAATAGTTTCCAAATACATGACAGCTTGTCTTTCACACTCTGAAACAGTCCAGTATGCTTTTTGAATGGTCAAATGAGCGAATACATTGGAAAGGAAGATAATAAAGTGAGAGAAATGATAGCACATAGTGCCCTATGTTAATATTCAACGGAATAGGTTTTATATTGGTTTTCAAAGTGTTTTTTTTTTTAACTTGAGGTCTCTTCATTCAGCGTTATGAAATGCCTGTTGACTTTTTCTTGTATGAAGTTGCCTTTCTTCCCTCTCCCTCCTTTCTTCTCTTTCTC
>SJYX01015844.1:56980-74862 GCA_006410675.1 Oreotragus oreotragus
CGGTCTCGCGCCCCTCTACCCCGACCTCCGCGTCTCTCTCTAGAAGGAGATTTTCAGTGTCTCTGAATTTCCGTGCCAGCGGTGGACTAAGGGGAAGAGCACCCTCGGGAACTTTTTCCTGGGTTGGTGGGCTCCGGTCTGTTGCCCTACCCTGTGCAGCTTCCCGAGGCTGGAGCCTGCTCAGGCGCTTGCTTCCTGTCCTGTAGGCAAGGCCGCTCCTTGCAACTCTTATCCTGATCTTCTGCTGGCCTCATTTGGATCTGCAAGGATCGAGGGAACACCCTTCCCCATCCCTCTGCCTCGGGTGTGGACCTCAGGGCAGGTTTTGAGCTCCTGCCGAGGGAGACGGTGTAGTGTCATCGCTGACGTGGTCAGGCTTTTCTCGGATGGAGGTCAGGCCCGCAGCCAGAGGGAGATGTTGTTCGGTGGAGAGGCAGCCCCACAGGAGGACACCTAGATACCAGCGAAAGCCAGAGCTGAAAAGTACCCCGCAGGTCATCCCAGTCTAAGCCTCTCATTTTACAGTGAGAAGCCTAAGGTTCTGAGAGAGACAGGGCTTGCCAGTCTTTAGACGCCTAATTACTGACAAAGCAGGAAAATTCAGATGTCTTCTTTCCTGCTGGACCTTTTTCCTACCATTAACTTGAGTGCATTGTTGTCTTAGGGAAGACAAGCAGTTTTGCCTACATATATGTAAAATATATGCAAAACATATGCAGAGGCATGTTTAAAATGTTATTCTGAAAAAATCCTGATAACCAGGCTTAAATGGACTGCTCAGCAATTCCAAAAGAAATGGTTCTTGATTACTAAACAGTAAGATTGTGTATCATCAGACCTTCTTGGGGATGAGCCCTGAAAGTAGACTCTTTACAGTTTAGGAAAGCACCTGATGTTTCCCAACACTACTTAATTGCCAGAGTGCCTATTTGTGGGTGGCTCTTCGGTTAAAAAGAATTTCAGATGAAGGGTTTCAGTCTGGCCGCTCTCCTGACTAATCCCATCCTGATCAGTCACTGGGTCATGTGACAGCACTGCAGTGTGAAGAAGGAGGAAAGACTTGATCATAGGTTTGCTGAGATGTGCTCTTTTTTTCTTGTTTGAGATACAGTTGATCTATAACGTTGTGTTAGTTTCAGGTATACAACAAAATGATTCAGTTATATGTATGTGTATATGTGTGTGTTCCCCTTTTTTAGATTCTTTCCCATTATAATGTTATTAAATTATAATTATAAAGGTTATCACAAGATATTGAGTATAGTTCCCTGTGCTGTGCAGTATGTCCTATTGGCTAGTAGTGTATCAATGTAATTCCAAACTTCTAAATTTTCCCGCCCCCCCAACCATGTGCAAATAATTCCAAATGGGAATTATTTGCATTAGAGAATGCCTGTTGGGAGTTTGTGTGAGCTGAAGTAAATATTTCAAGAAATTGACAGAAGTTGCATTCATAAGAATACATTTGTGCCTAACAATTACAGATACTCTCACTAATTGCATTTGTATGCGTTGATGTTCTTTGGGTAGAACAGATTAAGACATTAGTGGTGCTTCTAGGGAAAGATTAGAAGAGGCAGTAGTCATTTTTCCATATAATTATTCACTCAATCGCAATTCAGAGTATCAACTGAAACGTAGTTGAAAGAGTACTCCATGAGTAAGGTTGTGAGCTCTTAGGGGAGGTATGATTTCTGGACATGCTGTGTATGCTTAGCGTGGCTGAAGAACTTCAGATGAGATGCATGGCTGAACTTCAGGAGATGAGATGCCCCCTGATAAGATACAAGATTGCAACACAATGCTTAAAACTGAAACTTTGTGGTTCAGGAATCCTTTTTGTATCCTCAGTGCCTAGGCCAGTGCTCACACATAAGAGGCATTCTGTTTTGTAATTGTTGTGTAGCTTGCATTTAAACTCCTTATTCTAATAGTTTAGTGTTTGAATCCTTAACGTGGATGGAACCCGAGTCGAGAGTTGAGGTACTTGGAGTTTTCCTTCTGTGTCTGGATTATTCTAAAAAACACAAACGATACCATACTTATGCTAACAGCTAACAGCATTTGAATGTCATTTTTTTCTTACATTGCTACATTCTTGGTTCTGGTTAACACTTCGTTCTGGTTAATCACTTCTGAATAAATATTGATTAACCTTGTCACTTTTCTGATTAAAGATGTTAACATTCTTAGTGAAAAGTTATTTAATGTGTGTTTTTTGAATAAAGGAATAGAATATTGGCAGTTCCAGTGTACAAATAGGATGCTGGTTTTGAAAAATTGGGGGATTATGGGGCTGTTAACAAGGTCTGGAAAATGAGACCTGCAGACTTGAAATAATCTTGAGCACACTGGTTGAATTTCTAGTCACAAGGAAAGAAAATTTGATTTTCTTTTACACTTTGAGCAAGATTCAGTAATACACTTAGAGTTTTTGGATGTTAAACGTTTTGAATTAATCTTCTGTGTAGAGCTTTTGGATGTTAAACGTTTTGAATTAATCTCCTGTTTCTTGAGATCTAGGTCCTCCTCTCTTGCAGTTCTTATTGTCATAAAGTAAACCTAACCTCAGTGAAAAGTCCAATAAAGAAATCATTGGCCTGCCCTTTTCCTAGAACCTCTCTCTCCTTGCCCCCTGCAAGGTGTGGGTCCCTACTTTGCTTGCACAATAGATGATGATTGTTCTGGTTTTGTTTTGCTAATAAGGTAGAGGCTGAAGGACTAGATCCCATATTGTGCAATGGTTGTTGAATTTTCTCTTTAAAAGTTTCACAACCATTAAGTAGTGTTAGATCTGTTGAACAGTCTTGTATCCTGTAGGAGGAAGAGGATGTCATCTGACCAAGTACGTGCTTCTTAAAACCTTTGTAGATTTGGGGTTTAAAATGTTGTTGTCTAAATATTTATCACCTCCCTAAATATTCAGGATCAAAGATGTAACCATGTCTGCTTTGTTGTCAGAAGTTCTAATCATTTCCTGCAGACCCAAGTTCTTGTTTGTTTGGAATTTTCAAGAGAAGAGTGGTCATTGTTATTGTCAGACACAGGCATATTTATGTAATTTGTGAATGGATTTTGATATTTTGAAGACTAGCTTAATGTCTTTGGCAGCTTTACTCTAAACAGTTGTCTTTGCTTTGGGCTGTTAATAGTAATGGTGAGGTGTGCGTGCATGCTTAGTCACGTCAGTTGTGTCTGACTCTTTGCGACCCTGTGGAGTGTAGCCCACCAGGCTTCTCTGTCCACTGGGATTCTCCAGGCAAGAATACTGGAGTGAGTTGCCATGCTCTCCTCCAGGGAATCTTCCTGACCCAGGAATCGAACCTACGTCTCTTACGTTTTCTCCACTGGCAGGTGCGTTCTTTACCACTAGTGCCACCTGGGAAGCCCAATAATGATGAGGAAAGCTGGGCAAATGCTGTTGAGAGATAAAAGGTGGTGTTTGATGTTGTTTTCTCTGCTTGTTTTCCACCCTCTCCCAACCCTACCGTTTTATTATTATGGAAAGGAGCTATAGTTTGTATATAAACTGTCTTCTCCCTGTTTGTAGTCCAGTGCTAGGAACTGTGTTATCTCCAGATTTTTAAATTATACTGTAGACTAAGGGTTAACAGACTTACAATTAGGAGAAGGGGGACACAAACAAACAAAAGTAATTTTAGCCCTCTCTCTTTGATTTAGTAACAGGTTTCTCAGAGATGTAGTTCAAGTGTGGAATGTGTGTGTCAGCCTTGCCTGCCTCCCAGTGTGGTTGTGAGCTGAAACAAGGTCACCTATCTGAAGATGCTCTGTGAAGGGTGAAGCAGTTTGCTTTGGTAATATGTTTTGTTTAGTTTGGATTGTGCCATGTGTTAGCTTCTTTTGTATCCAACTTTAATTTAAATCAAGCATGTTGCTTAAACTCTGCTTTTTATCTGAAGTGGTCTCCTGGTGCTTACCAGTGAGAGAAAACTGCTGAAGCATCTCCATCAGGTTCTCCCTTTTCTGTTTTAACATTTCTAATGCTTGCACTCTACTGAAGAAAGATTATTTTTCAGTAATGATGGAAGAGTGTCCCAGATCACAGAAAAGGACCAGTTCAGTTTTAGAATTTGAGCTGTAGCACAGAGTAAGTGACTGGAGGTGGACTGTGTAAGTTCAGATCCTTAGGGAAGTTACTTAATTTCTGGAAAAAAAATAACTTGGAATGATGTTCATTAACTCATAGACCTGTTATGGAGATTAAAAAAGAATTCCTGGCAAGCACTCATTAAATATTATTGGTGGTTTTGGTATTAATCAATTTGAATGGTTCTTGGCTTTCTCTTGAAGGCTATGTACGTTGTTTTAAATTGTGAGACTATGATGAAGTAGAATCTTGTCTTCTATAGTAGCAATCAACTTGATTCACTATTTCCAGGAAAGGCAATCATTAATGTATTTTTTTTTCATGGTCATACTTTTGTCTTGTGACTGGCAAAACTTCATAGTTTTGAATGAGCTTGATTTTAAACGAGATTCTAAAGGATCATTGTTGAAGAGGTTAAAAATTGAAAGAAATGGCAAATCTTTTTCAGAAAGTAAAGAGAATTTCAGAACCTGAAGCGTTTAAGTTGCCTATAAATCTCAAAACTGAATTCCCCTACCCTCACTGGCCCTCTCTCCTCCTGTTCCCAACTGTTAAGGTTTTTGAAAAAGTCAGTGTTTTAAAAGTCAGGTGCTAAGAAAATGTGTTTCTAATGTAGTTCACTTTGCATATCCACATAGCAATTTTAGAAAATCATTAAAAATCAATATTTGGAATCTTAAAATGAGAACAATGAGGAGAAGAATCTAAAAAGAGTAAATGTGTGTGTGTGTGTATAACTGATTGACTTTGCAGTACATCTGAAACTAACACAACACTGTAAATCAACTATATGCCAATACATTTTTTTTTCAAAATTATTTACAAAAGTATTCTTAAAAAATGAGAAAAATCAGGGAATTCCCTGATGGTCCAGTGATTAGGACTCTGCACTTTTAACTCCCTGGCCTGGGTTCAGTCCCCAGTCAGGGAGCTACTACCCCTCACACCAGGTGGCACTGCCAAAATAAAATAAGAACAAGGGAGAAATTGTTTCAGAGATAGGAATTATTTTTAAGAGTATTAGGTTGTTTTAAGAACTTATGAAAACAAATAATACAATGATACTGGGATATGCGCTTTTGTATTTTTATTCTTATATAATAAGTTATTTGCTGGCTATTGTTGGCCTCTAGTTCAGTCTGTGTTATTTAAAATCTAATATATGAATTATTTGGATTGAATTCATGTTTGGGGCCACGTTGTTGTATGTATGGATATACCGCCTTGAATGTGAAAAATTATTATAAACTATATTTTACAACTTTTTTTTCTGGCTTTATTACATTTTCTATTTGGTTGATGATTTAATCCTATCATAATTTAATGAATCTGTTTATTCTTGTTTTTTTTTTTCTCCAAATATTTGTGCTTTAGCTATAGTTACCAGGATGAATTTTCCACATATGCTTGGTAGTCTTGTAATAAAACAGTGTAAAAAAAAAAAGAGAGAGAGAGTTGGGAGGATTATCATAAAAGTAGTAGAAAATAAAACAATTGAGATCTTTCTAATAATCTTGAATTCCTTGCTTGCTTGGATGCGCAGTCATATCCTACCTACTCTTTGCGATCGCATGAATTGTAGCCCACCAGCCTCCTCTGTCCATGGGATTTCCCAGGCAAGAATACCAGAGTGGAATGCTATTTCTTACTCCAGGGGATCTTCCTGACACAAGGATCAAACCCCCACCTCCTATGTGTCTTACATTGCAGGTTTATTCTTGACCACTTGAGCCATTCTGGAAAATCTTCATGATTAACTTGTTTACATGGACATCCATTCAGGTTGTGACTTCCTTTTTATCTAAGGTTGAAGAAAAAAGAGAGTACTTAGGGACCTCTGTTCGGAGAAGGCACTGGCACCCCACTCCAAGACCCTTGAAATCCCATGGATGGAGGAGTCTGGTGGGCTGCAGTCCATGGGGTCGCTAAGACTTGGACATGACTGAGTGACTTCACTTTCACTTTTCACTTTCATGCATTGGAGAAGGAAGTGGCAACCCACTCCAGTGTTCTTGCCTGGAGAATCCCAGGGACCAGGGAGCCTGGTGGGCTGCCGTCTATGGGGTCGCACAGAGTAGGACACGACTGAAGTGACTTAGCAGCAGCAGCAGCAGGGACCTCTGTTGATCATTACAGTTATAAATGTATTCAAGCAAATATTTGGTGTCAGGAGGTAAATGTCCTCAGAATGAAAAACAAGTGTCTTGATAGTGCTTACCTGCTCTCTCTCCATGTTTGTACCAGAGCACTTGCTTCCTGGCTAAAGAAATTGTGTTTTTAAATTCTGAAGCAATCCCACTGTTGGGCATACACACCGAGGAAACCAGAATTGAAAGAGACACATGTACCCCAATGTTCATTGCAACACTGTTTATAATAGCCAGGACATGGAAACAATCTAGATGTCCATCAGCAGATGAATGGATGAGAAAGCTGTGGTACATATACACAATGGAGTATTACTCAGCCATTAAAAAGAATACATTTGAATCAGTTCTAATAAGATGGATGAAACTGGAGCCGATTATACAGAGTGAAGTAAGCCAGAAAGAAAAACACCAATAAAGTATAGTAACACATATATATGGAATTTAGAAAGATGGTAATGATAACCCTGTATGCGAGACAGCAGAAGAGACACAGATATATAGAACGGACTTTTGGACTCTGAGGGAGAGGGTGGGATGATGTGGGAGAATGGCATTGAAACATGTATACTATCATGTAAGAAACGAATCGCCAGTCTATGTTCGATACAGGATACAGGATGCTTGGGGCTGGTGCACGGGAATGATCCAGAGAGATGATAGTGGGTGGGAGGTGGGAGGGGGGTTCAGGATTGGGAACTCATGTACACCCGTGGTGGATTCATGTCAATGTATGGCAAAACCAATACAGTATTGTAAAATAAAGTAAAAATTAAAATTTATTAAAAAAAAATTCTGAATCTCCTTGAGTGATCAGACTGCTTGTTTAAATGATTTCCTTATTCTTGGGCATCTACATTCATGCAGAAATTTCTGTCTTAAGACCTCATAAGAAATCATGCAAGTAAAAATTTCCCAACTGATTGACAGCTTTTTATAAATTATTTATTTCATTTGTTTATTCAGCTTTTCTGATTATAAAATTTAGTTAATTCTGACATTGTTGGATTTGCTCTCCTGAGTCCTGATTTACACTTGATTACTATTAATTACACTTGGCAGGTATGGAGCTGTGTTGTGGTTCACCAATGGCTACGTCTTTTCTAAAATGAGGGATTTGGGAGCTTGATTCTATGCATACTTTGCAGTAGAAAATATAAACTTCTACAATGACAGTAACATTTGACTTTTTTTTTTAATAGGATCCTTGTATGTTCTCTGGCCTTTTATCCCCCTTCATAAGCTCTTCTTTCACAGTTTTTATGGTACCATTTAATGATGGCTTTTTATCCTAACAGACTGCTTGTTCTCAGATTTCTTCCATGAGTTTTGTCACTTTTGCTTAAAAAGGGTTCCCTTCCCCTTCTCCGTCTACTTTGCTAAGTGCCACCTTCTCTGCAAAGCCATTTCTCTTCTAAATAAGAGCAGCTGCCCTGTCTTCCCCATGCTCCACAGGTCCTCTGAACACTTCTGTTAGAACCCTTACCTCCCCTCCTCCTCATAAAATTAGGGACTCTTAGGAACGCTCTCTCTTTGCCTTTGTTTTTGTAGCCTGGGTCCTTGAAGCAGTGTGATTTATAGTAAGAATTCAGCATGGTTTGGGTTGAATGAAGGGGAATTATGAAAAGTTGTACAGATAGGGGCATATTTTTTGAATTCGGTGAAAACTTTCATACTACTGGAGTGCTCCATATAATAATGGATGTGACAAAGTAGAGGACTTGTGGTAATACCAGAGAGGTAATGGAGACTGTTGTCCTGTTTGACTGGCACTGACTGTTTCTGTTTCTTTCCAGCATACAAGACAGTATCAGGAGTAAATGGTCCACTAGTGATCTTAGATCATGTTAAGGTAATACCACTGTCCTTATCATCTAACCATTTATGCAGTTAAAAGTATAGTACTAAAAACTCTAATTTTTTGTAATTAAAAATTACAAATTTTAAGCCATTCCTAGGTCTGAATGTCATTGCTACATAGGAGATAAGNTAAGACCTCATAAGAAATCATGCAAGTAAAAATTTCCCAACTGATTGACAGCTTTTTATAAATTATTTATTTCATTTGTTTATTCAGCTTTTCTGATTATAAAATTTAGTTAATTCTGACATTGTTGGATTTGCTCTCCTGAGTCCTGATTTACACTTGATTACTATTAATTACACTTGGCAGGTATGGAGCTGTGTTGTGGTTCACCAATGGCTACGTCTTTTCTAAAATGAGGGATTTGGGAGCTTGATTCTATGCATAATTTGCAGTAGAAAATATAAACTTCTACAATGACAGTAACATTTGACTTTTTTTTTTAATAGGATCCTTGTATGTTCTCTGGCCTTTTATCCCCCTTCATAAGCTCTTCTTTCACAGTTTTTATGGTACCATTTAATGATGGCTTTTTATCCTAACAGACTGCTTGTTCTCAGATTTCTTCCATGAGTTTTGTCACTTTTGCTTAAAAAGGGTTCCCTTCCCCTTCTCCGTCTACTTTGCTAAGTGCCACCTTCTCTGCAAAGCCATTTCTCTTCTAAATAAGAGCAGCTGCCCTGTCTTCCCCATGCTCCACAGGTCCTCTGAACACTTCTGTTAGAACCCTTACCTCCCCTCCTCCTCATAAAATTAGGGACTCTTAGGAACGCTCTCTCTTTGCCTTTGTTTTTGTAGCCTGGGTCCTTGAAGCAGTGTGATTTATAGTAAGAATTCAGCATGGTTTGGGTTGAATGAAGGGGAATTATGAAAAGTTGTACAGATAGGGGCATATTTTTTGAATTCGGTGAAAACTTTCATACTGCTGGAGTGCTCCATATAATAATGGATGTGACAAAGTAGAGGACTTGTGGTAATACCAGAGAGGTAATGGAGACTGTTGTCCTGTTTGACTGGCACTGACTGTTTCTGTTTCTTTCCAGCATACAAGACAGTATCAGGAGTAAATGGTCCACTAGTGATCTTAGATCATGTTAAGGTAATACCACTGTCCTTATCATCTAACCATTTATGCAGTTAAAAGTATAGTACTAAAAACTCTAATTTTTTGTAATTAAAAATTACAAATTTTAAGCCATTCCTAGGTCTGAATGTCATTGCTACATAGCAGATAAGAATTTTAGAGCAGAAGTCAGAAGATAGGATTCTAGTACTGGATCTATTGTGGATTCTGCTTGTGGTCTTGAGTCCCTTATCTGCAAAATTTTTAATTTAAAAATTTAATTCTACCTCCTAGGTTTATTAGGGAAGTAACTGTAATGTTTTTAAGTGTGTTTTATGACTTGTAGGATATTAGATAAACAGTATCTTATGGCTCTTGTCATAGACTACCATGTGTTATAACTACTTATTACATATTTGTCTTATCTTCTCTACTAAATTTTAAGGTCTTTAAGTGAATAAACCATAAACTTTATCTTTGAGGACTTGACACTGGTGTTCAATTAATGAGTAAACGACAGGTTATCTCAGCAGCGTTGAGGTTATCTAAAACCATAAAGTGAAGAATAGCTTTAACCTATTCAGTTTGTTGAAAGACTCATTTGTTACATTTTTTTTTTTTTAGCTACACCTATATAATAAGAATTATCTTAGAAAAAGAGGCACGTAATATAGTTTATAATTGAGTACCTTGTGTGAGGCCTCCTGAGTTCTGTGATTAAAATAATCTTCAGAGGAGATAATTTGTGTAATATGCTCAGTAATTCTGCTTTGGTTGCTGTTGAGAGTGGATTGGGGGAAAGGTACACATTTGTTAGTTTGTTGAGAGAAGTAATGACGAAAATACGTTTGGCATGTGGCCCTTCTAGAAAGTACGTTTGGCATGTGGCCCCAGAAAGTAATCAAAAGACATTTCCTAAAAAAGTGCAAAGTGCATTATCTGTTCAGCTTTATTTAAGTTAATATTTTTATGCATGACAGGGTACCTATACAAATCAGATTAAGCATGTAGCTTACTCCTGGCCACAGCTTCATGCTGGTATGCTCTTTGATTCAGAGCTTCATTATGTAGCGCTGAAGTTTTACAGCATACATGCAGATGTCCACTAATGTTTTGTGAAAGGATGGAGCGTACACTTTTATTTTTTGAGGAAGTATTGAAAACATTATTTGTTTCTTTATCCTTTATTCTTTTTTACATCTTATTAGATATAATTGGGGGTTTATATTTTAAAAATATGAAGCATCTTAATAAGTATACTTTCAAACAGTTTAAAAATATTCATGTTTCAACTATATTAAATGTTGAACTCAGCACCAAAAATACACAATCGAATATGTAAATGTCTAATTGGTAAGGGCTGTGAAGGGTAAGTACAAGGTACTGTGAGAGTCAGTAACGGAAAGGGCTTTGAAAACATCTTGGAGGAAGTAATTTTAAGAAAGCTGAGAAAGTTTTATTGAATGTTTGAAGTATAACTCCAACAGAAGAAAAACTGGTAAATAAAGCTTATGTAGTTGTAAGAATATATATGCCATAATGCATATACATAGGATCAAGGAATAGATAATTTTATACAAATTGTATCAGAATATATGATGATGGAGACTGCTATGTTTAACTCATTTTCTGAAAGTAGCACCCCACCCCAGTACTCTTGCCTGGAAAATCCAATGAACGGAGTAGCCTGGTGGGCTGCAGTCCATGGGGTCGCTAACAGTTGGACAGACTGAGCGACTTCACTTTCACTTTTCTCTTTCATGCATTGGAGAAGGAAATGGCAACCCACTCCAGTATTCTTGCCTGGAGAATCCCAGGGATGGGGGAGCCTGGTGGGCTGCCGTCTATGGGGTCACACGGAGTCGGACACGACTGAAGTGACTTAGCAGCAGCAGCAGCAACACATCTTTCAAACCAGACAGAAGATAGTATCAGAAAAGAAACAGTATGGCTATTCTCACTCACAGGCACAGATTCCAAAATATGAGCCTAAATGTATGCTCACATATTGGATATTAGCAAGAGCATATTTTAAAAAGTCAACAGAATTATGACAAAGTAGAATTTATCCTAGTAATACAAAGATGATTTGATATTAGAAAATGTCAGTATAATTCAGGTCATTCATAGATTAAGCTAGAGAAAGCTTATGCTCTTTTCAGTAAATACCAAAAATATATCTGATAAAATTACTTGCTTTAAAAAAAAAAAAAAGAAAAGAAGGTGGTTTTAGAAATAAGGGATAGGACAAACTTTCAAAACCTCTTAAAGGCTATCCACTATAACCTACCACAAACAGCATCCTTAAGGGGAGACTCTGGGAACATTCCCATTTAAGTCAGAAACAAGATGAGGCGGCCCGTTGTCACCACCACTCTCCATCTTTGTCTCTCCTTTTGCTTGAACCCTGATCAGTGTTGTGGGAAAAAGAAATTAGGGGATATAGGGATTAAAAAGGAAAGGCACAACTATCATCATTTCTTGGTACTATGATTAAACAGAAAACACAAGTCATTCAGTGGACAGACTATTAGAAACTGGTGTTAAACAGTGTTGCTGGATACAGATCAGTCTGTAGGAATCAGTAGTGTTTTGTATGCCAGAAGTAACTACTGAAATAACTAGTAACTTTTTACAGAAAACTGTGAAACTGTGTTGAAAGACATAAAAGAAGACTTCAAATAAGAGGAGATTCCACAACCATGAATGAAAAGACTCAGAATTCTCCCCAGGTGACAAAATCAGTTAGAAGCAGATAATAAAGATTTGGTGGAGGAGTGAGCAGGCATTTCAGTGGAACAAAATTAAGATTCTTAAAACCAGCTCTTCTCACACCTGAGAATTTGACTTGATAAATGATAAAGGCGACATTACAAGTCAGTGGGGGCTGTTTGTGTTACTCAGTAAATAAGTGAAGTGAAGTGAAGTGAAGTCGCTCAGTCGTGTCCGACTCTTTGCGACCCCATGGACTGCAGCCTACCAGGCTTCTCTGTCCATGGGATTCTCTAGGCAAGAATTACTGGAGTGGGTTACCATTTCCTTCTCCAGGGGATCTTCCCGACCCAGGGATTGAACCTGGGTCTCCCGCATCAGAGGCAGACGATTTAACCTCTGAGCCAGCAGGGAAGGCACTCAGTAAATAAGAGTTGGGGCATTTGGCTTCCTGTATAGAAAAAAAAAAAATACAACTACTTAACAGAAATAAATCCAAATGGATTAAAGACCTAAACATGAAACACCTATCAGAAGACAATATAGAAGACCATTTTTATTTGTGATTTTAGGTTGGAAGGTTTACCTACAAAAAAGAGGCAAATCATAAAGGAAAATAAGTCATTCTGTTGTAAAAACTTCTGTTTGATTAAGATTACCATAAAATAAAATTTAAAAAACAGACTGGGAGCAGATACTTGGAAAAGGATTAATATTCAGAATCTATGAGACTTATCTAAAAGTAAATTAGAATAAGCAGATTCAGTTGAAAAGTGAGGAAAATATGTTAATAAGCCAGTTACAGGAAGTGAAGTCAGAATTGTCAGTGAACATGAAAAGGTGCTTAATAGAATCAGAAAAATACAAATGGAAAGATACTATTCTTTATTTTATCAAAATGGTAACAATTAAAGTTTGATAAAATAAGATCGGCAAAGATACTTTTCTATGTTACTAGGAAATTGTAAAGATTACTCCTTTGCAGAATAATTTCACAGGAAAATGGACACAACCTGTAATCTGCCACTAGGTAACTAAATACCTTAGGGAAACTTAGGCCCACTTGCATGAGGAGCCACATGTGAGAATGTCCATTACAGTATGTTTGTACTAGTATAAATTTGGAACAACCTTGAACACCAGTGGTAGAAGAACAGCTGGATGAAATGTAACATCACTTGATTTTATCTTAAATATTATCATGACAGACCCAAAATATTCAGGCAAGTGGGAAAAAATGATATGTTTAGTATGTTCCCATTTAGGTAAATGAAACATTAATGGTATGTTTTTGGAAACATGCAATTTAAAATATTAAAATGGACTAGAGGAATACACTTGGTTAGGAGAAGTGTATATTGAGGGGGGTATATTAGCATTATTTATAATGAGTAATTATTTTATTGTTTAGTTGCATTTTATTCCTGTTCTCTGACAGTACAAGGTGATTAGTGTTTAAGCACCCCAGAAGCAAGCATCATTGCTGAGTAGAGGGAATATAGTTCTTTGTTAGTTTTATCATCTTTTTATAGTCTGAAAACTTAAAAATATACATGGAAGAAAAAAAATTAACTGCTGTGTTTCCATAGAATCAAGGTTCTTCTTTCTGTACCTCTCGCTGTGTTTGTCAGCATGTGTGCCAGCAGTGAGTGTTTCAAGGACTGAAACTACGTGAGGATATTGGAACCTCCTGATAGACGCCTGCATGTACGGGGGGCGCGTAGGGACTGCACAGGCATGTGTGCTGTGATAGAGCCCATGGAGCACTTGGGCTTCTGAAACGTTGGCTTACTGAGCCTTTGTTTTTTTCCTATTTAGTTTCCCAGATATGCTGAGATTGTGCACTTAACACTACCTGACGGGACGAAGAGGAGCGGGCAAGTTCTAGAAGTTAGTGGTTCCAAAGCTGTGGTTCAGGTAAGCGTTACTTTAAAAATCTGGCCAGTTGAACATTTTTCTAATCACAAGCATAAGAAATACCATTTCTTATGATTTTAGGGATTTCTAGTGATTCTTGTGTTTTCTAGTGATTATCACATAAGTATACAGATCTTCCTTGAATTATTTGTGGGGTGACAGCTTGATAAACCCATCATTAAGTTGAAAATACCATTTAAGTTGAAAATGCATTTAGTACACAGAACCTACTGAACATCACAGCTTAGCTTAACTTCCATTGAAGGTGCTCAGAACACTTAGATTAGCACGCAGTTGCACAAGACCGTCTAATGCAAAGCCTATTTTACAATAAAATGGTACCTATCTAATGTATTTCTACCATATGCTGCTGCTGCTGCTAAGTCACTTCAGTCGTGTCCAACTCTGTGTGACCCCATAGACGGCAGCCCACAAGGCTCCCCCATCCCTGGGATTCTCCAGGCAAGAATACTGGAGTGGGTTGCCATTTCCTTCTCCAGTGCATGAAAGAGAAAAGTGAAAGTGAAGTCGCTCAGTCTATCCGACTGTCAGCGACCCCATGGACTGCAGCCCACCAGGCTACTCCGTCCATTGGATTTTCCAGGCAAGAGTACTGGGGTGGGGTGCATATAGACCCCTCTATTTTTAGAGATTGATTACTGACTGTGAGGGAAGAAAATGAATTTTCCTTGTTTTCTTGCCAAATGTCTGCCACCTATGTGCATTCTAGCCCAATAGCTCCACTGGTATAATGGCTTTTTTTTTTTAATTGGTAAAATGAAGCAGATAATCACATAGAAGGAGAGACAAAAAAATAATTCACAGCTTGTGGGTTGAGACCAAAACAAGATCTGAGTCTTTGACTTTAAATTGTCTCTGATAAGTCTAGTTTTCAATGTTACTGACTATAGAAAGTAGCAGTTTTCTCAAATAACATATTGCCCTAAAAAGTAATATGGATGGCATCACTGACTCAATGGGCATGAGTTTGAGCAAGCTCTAGGAGATGGCGAAGGACAGGGAAGCCTGGCATGCTGCAATCCATGGGATTGCAGTCAGACACAACTAAGCAACTGAACAACAACTAAAAAGTAATCTAAAGCAGAGCTCAGCAGAAATTTTGTAAGCGGCCAAATAGATTTTTTTAGGCTTTGTGAGGTTTTATCTAAGGTTTCCTCTGTTGCTTGGTCTTTACACTTTCTTTCCCTTCTTTTTTTTTTTAAATTGTAAAAAAAAAAAAAGCACACATTCTTAGCTTACTTGATAGGTTTGGCCTGCAGGCATGACCCTGGTTAAGAGGTGGAAGTTTGGTTCATCACCCACCATGAACACTTCTTTGTTAGTGATATTAAAAGTAGTATATACGTTTATGTATTTTACTTAATAAGGGCCATTTAAGAGGCAAATACATTTTAAGCACTTATGATCATATTTCTTTTACTCTTCTGTTTACTTTTCTTTCTTGATAGGTATTTGAAGGGACTTCAGGTATAGATGCCAAGAAAACGTCCTGTGAGTTTACCGGGGATATTCTCCGAACGCCAGTGTCTGAGGATATGCTTGGTAAACAGATATTATTATTCATTCTGAGCAGAGATCTATTTCCTTTTTAACATATTTCCATGTAGTTTTTTTTAAATGAATGAAAGTGAATATTTGAGTCATTGTACTCTCTGTACTGTCTTGTCATTGTTTAATAGGTCGGGTATTCAATGGATCAGGAAAACCCATTGACAGAGGTCCTGTTGTCCTGGCTGAAGACTTCCTTGACATCATGGGTAGGGACAGAAAATGGATTTTGTGTTTAGAGGAAATAGCATCTTTGTCAGAAAAAGGATGATTTTTATGATACTTAAGTAGATAACCAACATGCTTCATATTTAATTAGTTATTTTGTTAATTACTTAGTAATTTTATTTTTCCCAGAGTTTATCTTAATTTTTTATGTCAAATACTGCAAGATATTGTAAAATATTACTAGGATATATCTGAAATATAAGTAGTAGAGCCATAATGGCTTTGAAATTAGGGTTTCTTTCTTGCTACACTGTATAATTTATGAATCTACAAAAGATTAATGGAAAAAAGTTTCAGACTTCAAAAATAACTCATTTTTTAAGAGTAGAAAGAAATGCTTTATATGACTGTAGTCTTAATATATAGATGTATTAAAATGTTCTCTTTTGGAAATGTATTAGGCCAGCCAATCAACCCTCAATGTCGAATCTATCCAGAGGAGATGATTCAGACTGGCATTTCGGCCATAGATGGCATGAACAGTATTGCTCGGGGGCAGAAGATTCCTATCTTCTCTGCTGCTGGCTTACCGCACAATGAGGTGAGATCTAGAATCTGTTTGATTGAAATTTAAGAAGAAAGGATCTCCAAATGTTTTACTGTTATTCAGAAACCAAACAGAGGATTTTCAAGGTACATACCCAATGTTACTGTTTATATAATCCAGTTCCATTGACTCTCTTATCCATGTATATCTGACTTCTTCCTTACTCTTAGGAAATCTTTGCAAAAATTGCAGAATAATTTTGTTAGGGAAAGACCTTTAAGACATCCCAATTTCATTTATGATTTAATTCCCAAAAGTTTAGGTTAAAAGTTATTTTGTTATAGAAAATATTATTTTAGATTTCAACTCGGTCCTTTTATACTCCCCATCAGATTGCAGCTCAAATCTGTCGCCAGGCTGGTTTGGTAAAAAAATCCAAAGATGTAGTGGACTACAATGAGGAAAATTTTGCGATCGTATTTGCTGCTATGGGTGTAAGTAATTAGAAAAGGACTAACTCTTACTTTACATTTTAACGAATACAAGAATTTTGTCACATCTCTTTATGTGTACATAGTAAATTAAATAACGATCCATCTCTTCAAAGTTGAACCATAAAACCCGTTTGGTGCCTAATTATAAGTCGTTAACTGACTTGATATTCTTATTAAGAAAATGTGCCCAAAGCTGACTGTTTACTCTCCTGGCTTTTGTGAATGTTTTGGGAGTACCTGAAGCTTTAAAAGAAGGAGCAGTACATATCTGTAGCTTGGCCTTCATTAGAAATAAATGCTGAGGGGATGAGGATGGGAAAGAAATACTGAGAATCCTGCGTCACTGAGCACTGATGAAGTCACTGCTGTTTAGGTAAACATGGAAACTGCCCGGTTCTTCAAATCTGACTTTGAGGAAAATGGCTCAATGGACAACGTCTGCCTGTTTTTGAACTTGGCTAATGACCCAACGTAAGTAAATGAATATGCTGTTTCTCTCTGTCTACACAGGCTTCTGGTCAAAAATGTTACCTCAGACTAGGGAGGTAAAAGATTATAATGAAAGCTTCATGGGCCTCGGAATAAGATAACCATATATGTAAATTCCAGCTCTGCTTTTTGCATGTTACTTGGTTTTGGGAAAGTCATTTAAGCTCTGAAGTTCAATGTCTTCTTTCGTAAAATGAGATAAATAATACTTGTCTCACAGTGTTGTGCATATTAAATGAGATAATAAGCTACTTAGCACATGGCCGATACTCAGTAAATGACCTTTTCCTTTTACCTGTAAAATCTGGCCCCTGTTGTTTCCTCCTTTCTCCTTCTCGCTCGCTTCCTTTCTTGCTAAATTTTGAGAACTATGTAGTTCTGATAAATTATGGGGCATTTATAAAATAATCAGTTTAGCTGTGTAGCATTGGGTAAATACATAAAAGGACTCTGCCTTACTTAAGTTTTAAAGTAGTAATTGCTTCACCTTCCTCAGTTTGTGTAAAACTTTAAAAGGGAGATGGTACTGTTATTTCCGGGATCATTTTATCTTGGTTTTGGCGTTTTTGTCTGCGTGACAAAGTACTTACTGTTTCATTTCAGTATTGAGCGAATCATCACTCCTCGATTGGCTCTAACCACGGCCGAGTTCCTGGCCTATCAGTGTGAGAAACATGTATTGGTTATCCTAACAGACATGAGTTCTTATGCTGAAGCACTTCGAGAGGTAATTTTTCTCTTAATTACAGTAGGTTATCTTGTTAGGGTCATCTTGTTGCTCTGCAAGTTTTCTTTTTTTTTTTT